>CM021106.1:41939436-41988569 GCA_007115665.2 Sequoiadendron giganteum | reverse complement strand
CTTCTAGGAAATATGTGTGGGTTACAATAAAAAACACCCACAAGATGTTGTAGAAGAAGATAGAAGGTGAGGTCTACACCTTAGACATGTGGATGAAAGTGATGATGATTTACATCATGATGTGAATCTGAATGAAGAAACCCTAGATGAAGTGGAAGAAGATACAAATCAAGTGAAGATGTTAAAAGATCTTTCCAAGATTGGTAAGAGACCTAGAAATGAAATTCAAAATTACCTAGAAAATTTAAACCCCGAGGAATTCATTGATTGGATCAATAATATGGAGGAGTACTTTGAATATGAATAAATTTAAGATCTAAAAAGAGTTCAATATTTTCAAAAACTAAGTTGAAAGGTCATGCTTCTATATGGTGGAAAGAGGTTCAATTGGATCAAAATAGAAGAGGAAAGGAGAAAATCACAAAGTGGGATAGGGAGGTGAAAACTTTGAAGGATCAATTTATACTTGTTGATTATGAGCTTGAATTGTTGAAAATATCATAGAACTTGAGGAAAAAGGAGAAATTTGTGGAGTATATTGAAGAATTATACAAGATGATTATTAGAGCTGGACATAGTGAAGCAAGAAAAGAGAATGTTGTGTGGTACATACATGGACCGAGAACAAACATTCAAGAAGAATTGAGCCTGATTATGAAGATGACATTAGTTGAGGAAGCATACCAATTTGTGTTGAAGGTAGAGGAAAAGTTGAACAAGAATTTTGAACAAAGACAAAGACAAAGGAGTGCAAGAGGAAGATTCCAGAGAAGCAGATCGCAATCTAGAGAAAGAAGACCATATACAAAGAACAACAAGGATTTAAAACCTTACCATGGTGATGAAAAGGACTACTACAAAGGAAAAGAAGACATAAATTTCTACCATAGTGACAAAGGAGGTCATAATTCTTACAAAAATGAAGGATATAGGAGAAATGAAGTAAGATCTTAGAAGGGGTAATTTAGAGGAACCTATTTCAATTATGGAGGTGAAGGACATAGAGCATTTGAATGTCATCAGGGAAGTATTAGTAAGAGATATGAACATACCAGAAGAACAAGTTATGTGGATGAAGAACCTATTGGATTCATTATCTCAATTGGGAAACTACAAAAAGGTGAGTCATTAGTAATGAGGAGAGATTTCATGCATGAAGAAGTGATTGAGGAACCACTACAAAGGAAGAGCTTGTTCAAGAAAAGATATAAGCCAGGAGGAAAGGTACATGTAAAGTGATCATTGATAGTGGTAGCAATGATAATCTAGTTTCAGAAGAAATGGTGACCAAGCTAAGTTTAAAGAGATTGAAAAATCCAAAGACCTATAAGATAGCTCATGGATTCATGATGAACATAAGATCTTAGTAAATGAGTAATGTTTGGTGAAACTTCATATAAGGTCATATCATGATGAAGTATTGTGTGATATTATTCCTATGGATGCTTGTCATTTACTATTAAGAAGACCATGGAAATATGATAGGAAATAAATTCAGGATGGAAGAAGGAATACCTATACTGTGACATCAAATGGAAAAAGAATTAAATTAATACCTTTGGACGATGAGGACAAAAATGAAGTATGTGGCACTGCTAGACTATGTTTAGATGGAAGGAAATTTGTGGAAGGATTGAGGCATAATAACATGTGTTTTGAATTGATTCCAAAGAAGTTGAGTAATGCAGAGATAAAAAATTCCACCACAAAGAGAAAAGATCCACCGCAGAAAAAAGTAGAATAATTGTTGATAGAGTTTGAAGAAATCATGTTAGAGAATTTACTAGATGGAATACCACCAGTCTGGAGCATCAGTCATAATATAGATCTAATATTAGGAGTAATTTTTCCAAATGAGGTAGCACATAGGATGACACCTGTGAGAATGAAAAATTGAGCCGATAGATACAAGAGTTGTTGAAGAAAGGATTAATTAGAGAAAGCTTAAGCCCATGTGTGGTACCTGCTATATTGGCACCAAAGAAAGAGAGAGTGGAGAATATGTACAAACTCAAGAAAAATCAATAGGATCACTATCAAATACAGATTCTCATTGCAAATAATGGATGACATTATGGAATGTTAGAGTGGAGCAAAGTATTTCACAAGGATTGACCTAAAGAGTGGTTATCATCAAATCAGGATCAGAGAAGGAGATGAATGAAAGACTGCATTTAAGACTAATGAAGGATTGTATGAATGGTTAGTGATGCCTTTTGGATTGACCCATTCACTTAACACTTTCATGAGATTGATGAATGATATCTTAAATAAATTCTTAGGTAAGTTTATTATTGTTTACTTGGATGATATTCTATTTTTTAGTAAGACCAAAGAAGAACATTTGTGGAACATCAAACAAGTAATGGAGAGACTAAGAGAGGAGAAGTTCGTGATAAACATCAGGAAGTGTAGCTTTATGAAGATAGAGTTGGTATACTTGGGTTTTGTTATTTTTTTTGAAGGATTGAAGATGGACCCTAAGAAGTTTAGAACAATTTTTGAGTGGCCTACACTGATAAACATTAGAGAGGTAAGATCATTTCGTGGACAACAAAGTTTCTACTAAAAATTCATAAAGAGCCTTAGTAGTGTTTGTACACCCATGACAAAGAAAATGAGAGGAGATAGGAAGGAATTTAATTAAACATATAGAGCACAAAGAAGTTTTGAAATGCTAAAGCAAAAGGTGACGAAGCAGCCAGTGTTAGCATTGCCAGATTTTGATAAAGTATTTCAAATTGATTCTATTGCTAGTGGGAATACAATAGGAGTAGTGTTGAGTAAAGAAGGAATACTTGTAGCTTATTTCAATGAGAAGTTGAATGATTCCATAAGGTGATATTCAATTTATGATTAAAATTTTAAGGCCATAATTCAATCATTGAAGAAGTGAAGTTAATATTTGTTGACTAAGGATTTTGTGTTGTACATTGATCATCAAGCCTTGTAGTATTTGAACAATCAAGGTAAGTTGAACTAGAGACATATGAGATGGGTTGAGTTCTTGTAGAGTTACACATTTTTATTGAAGCATAGGAGTGGTAAGTCAAAAAATGTTGTAGATGTATTGAGCAGGAGAAGGAATTTGCTGACATAGATGAGGATAGAAGTATTGGGTTTTGAAGAACTAAAACATATGTATGGTCCAGATTTTGTTGAAGCATGTAGAGCATGTAAAGAAATAGTAGTAATAGATCAAAGACAATGGTTGGATTATTTCATTCAAGAAGATATGTTGTTCAAAGGAAATTGATTGTGTATTCTGATGAGTTAAATGAGGGAGAATTCAAGATCAAGGAGAAGCATAGTGGAGGACTAGTAGGATATTTTGGAGTTGATAAGATAGTAGCTTTGGTGAGTGAACATTATTTTTGGTCGTAGATATATACTTGGATGTCAAGAAGTATGTTCAGAGTTGCAAAAATTGTTAAGTAGTAAAAGGGAGTAGTCATAATTTACTAAATTGTATAAACCTTTGATATTACCAAAGATACCCTGGCAAGATACAATCATGGATGTCATATTAGAATTACAAAGAACATAGAAAGGATATGATTCTATAATGGTAGTAGTGGATAGATTTTCTAAGATGGCACATTTCATTCCTTGCAAGAAGAATAATGATGTTGTGCATGTTGCTAACTTATTTTTCAAGGAGATTGTGAGATTGCATGGATTACCAAGGAGTATAGTTTTCAACAGGGACACCAAGTTCATTGGATACTTTTGGAGAACAATGTGGAAGAAGATGAGGATAGACTTGAAGTTTAGTTTAGCATATCACCCAAAAATAATGGGCAAATAGAGGTAGTAAATAAGGGTTTTAGTAATTTATTGAGGTGTTTATTTGGAGATAAGGCAAGAAATTGGGACATAGTTCTACCACAAGAAGAGTTTACCTACAATAATTTAGTAAACCCAAGTACAAGGAAGACACCATTTGAGATTATGATAGGTATACATCCCAAAGGATTTGTGAAGCTCAGAGATATTAGTATCGAGGATAAGAGGAGTGCAAAAGCAATAAACTTTGTAGGATTCATGGAAACATTGCTTAGTCAAGTCTATAAACACTTGTAGGACATGAATAGTAAGTATAAGGTGAAGAAAGATGAGAAAAGGAGGCATAAGGATTTTTTTTTTGGGGATGCAGTGATGGTATACACTAAGTTGAAGATGAGGAATATTGGACCATGCAAGATTCTCGTGAAGTTTAATTATGAAAATGCATATGAAGTGGAGTTACCAGAGGCACTTGGTATATCACCTATTTTTAATATTGCAAAAATATATGAGTATCATGAATGAAAATCAGGTGGAAGTAGAAAATAAGTTAGCTAGAAAGAGTAGCTACCACATCAACCATCAGAGCAGATTGAGCAAGTCTTGGAGACCAGAATTGGAAAGAGCGTTAGGAACAAGCAATACAAGGAGTACCTGATAAAGTGGAAAGGCAAACCAATGGATGATTCATCATGGATTTCTTAGGAAGAGGTGGACCAATTTGGTTTTACTCCAGCCCTTATAAAGTGAGGGGATCACCTATTTTTCAAATCTTGGGTGTGTAATGTAGGAGCATCCTTGGTTGTAAACCAATTTTGTATCAACCATAAAAACATTTATTTTCTTTCATTTTAGTCTATAGTAGTTTTAGCATTTCATTCTAAATTTTACCACATTATCATTTCTCAACTCACAGAGGAGGATATAGAATCTACATGAGGTCATCTACAACATATCTATATTTCAGGAGATTTGTATCTATTTACAAAAAAAATATCGCTCTTAGAATTTCATTGTTATCCTTTGACATACCATTTGTGGCTGACCTAGCTTAGATTAGTTGTGTAGAACTTTTTCAGAGAATGCAGAGCTTAATGGAACATCATTCAAGAATTTTAGGTCCAAGGGGAACTTTTCTTGGAGATCCACAATTCATTCTATTCACCGATTGGTTATCTCTTCATGTTTCAGGTCAACGTACATGCTTGATCATGCAATTCATAGGAAGGTAGTTAGTTAGGATTTCATGATTAGATTTTAGTTATTTTGAGCTACCCAGTTATGGGACTATAATAAGTCCTTTGTGCCAATTATAATGTTGTAATGCCTTGCGGTAGGCCTATGAACCCTTAGACATTCCACATATAAGGCATATGATGCATTTAAGATTGCCAATTGGTGATTTAATAAAGTCATCCACATTTAGTCTCTTCTTCTAACCTCAAAGTGATTTGCACATTCTCCCCATAATATTCCTTACGTAAAACACAATGATATTAGGGGCCAAGCTTAAGGTTGTTCTTTATGTAAATTTTTTTATGAAATGGGAAGTCTTTTTTCATAAAAAATATTTTCAATTTAGCATGGTTTCTTTTGATATCTTATGCTTTAGAAGAATATTTGAAAAGGTAGTAGCTAATTCCAATTGGGAACAAGATCATAACTACCTTCTTTTCATTAAATTTCTTACTAATTTGCCCTATTTCCCTACATGCCTCTATAACAACAATTTTTTCATTAGAAAACTAGGGAAGCTTGTATGGAGCACCTTAAAAACAACCAATGTTGGGGAAGCCGACTACCATCACTCAGAATACTCTGGATAAAAAGGTATTCTCTTATGCTTGTATTTGTGTTGAAATTGATTTAAATAATCCATTGTTAGATTCTTTGCAAATTTTTCTTGGCTCTAATTCGTGGGTTCAACAGTTAGACTATGAGTCCCTTTTCGATGTCAGTTTTTTCATGAGTATGGACACCTTCAACGCCAATGTCCTTGGGAACCCAAGGCAGTTGTGGTTTCTTCTCCTTCATCACCAGGGCCTTCAATGGAGAAAGGGGATAAAGGCAAGGCTCCTATGGCTACGAGTGTGCCTGATAAGGATGGCTTTATTCTTGTTAAGTCATGGGTTAAAGGGAGGGGTCAGAATTAGGCCTTTAAGGATAGGCAGAGTGATCAGGAGTTCAACCATTTTGAGGTCTTGGATAATTAGGCCTTGGAGGAGGGGATTCTAGTTGAAATTTCTTCAAGGGCCACTAGTATGGGTACAGGGTTGGAGTAGGAAATTGTTGTTAAGGATACTTCTACGGCTTTGGAGCAGGGGAATTTTGAGCCTCCTGATGCCTCTGTTGGTTTACAGGATGATATTATATTAGCAGATTTGGATAAGGAGGTGTTGACTTCAGGTAAAGGTCAAGGGTTATTTCTAGGTTTGGGGGTGCACCAATGCCCTCTTAAGAAGGGTCATTTTGATAATTCCTCTAAATTTGGTCGTAAGAAGGATGTGGAAAAGATTAAATCTATTAGGGATTTGCTGGTGGAATCTGGGTCTGTTAAGTCCATTGATGCCCACTTCTCTCAACCTACCTCATGATTATTCTTTCATGGAATGTAAGGGGGTTGAATAGTACCTCCTGTCAAAAGGCTATTCAGGATTTTATTATGGTCCATTCTCCAGCTATCTTTTGTGTTCAAGATACTAAACTTTTGGGTGGATTCCATGCTCCAATCTACTCCTCCTATTTGGTTTTCTAGATAGTGTCAGTGTATTGGTTCTAGGTGAAACTCTAGAGGTCTGGCTCTTTTTTGGGATCCACGTAAGGTTGTTCCTTATTGGTGGATTTCTAGCCAATCCTCTATTTTTGTGGTGGCTTCTATGTTGGAATCTAGTGAGACTATTTTGGTCACTAATGTTTATGCTCCGATTGACATCCATGGTAAAATCCAACTTTGGGCCCATATCAGGTATGTTAGGTTTTGTGCACCTTATCTACCTTGGATCTTAGCTAGTGATTTCAATTATGTGTTGTGTTTGGAGGAGAAAAGAGGGGGGTTTCTTAGGCTTGGTCCTACTTCAGATCTGTTTTAGGAAAATGTAGATTCTCTTCCTTTTGTTGATGTTAAACCCTCTAATGGAATATTCACTTGGAATAATAGATGGAGTGGGCCAGAAGCAATATCTAAGTGGTTGGATAGATTTCTCGCCTCTAGTTTTTGGGTTGGAAACAACTTGATCACTTGCTCTGAGATTCTTGATTGGTGCGGCTCTAATCATTGGCAAATTAATTTTTTTTCTTCTACCTTTCCTAATCAAAAGAATCCTCCTTTCAAATTTCAGCTTATGTGGCTTCAAGATTCTTCCTTGCATGACCTTTTTTCTCAATGGTGGTAGGATGGAGCCCCTACGTATGGTATGACTATGTATTCTCTTGTTAAGAAGTTGCAACATGTCAAGTATCATCTTAAGTGATGGAATAGGTCATGTTTTGGCAATCTTGGGGCCAAGAAAAGGGAAGCGCATGATAGTCTTGCTGTTATTACACACCAGATTCGAGATTTAAGATTTTTAGAGGCTCTTGGGCATACTGGGTCCCAGGCTCTGAAATTGGTGGAGTGGGAGCTTTGTGAGGAGATTTTCTGGAAACAAAAGGCTAGGATTGGCTAGCTTCAGGAGGGTGATAGGAATACTTATTTCTTCCATCATTCTATGCAAGCTCATGGGAATAAGTGTTATATCTCTTTTCTTGTTAATTTTGAGGGTCTTTCAATTTCTTCCCAACAGGCTTCGTCTAGAGAGGCTCATCAATTCTACTCTACTTTGTTTATTGAGGATTCACTTCCTGCTAAGGCCGATGAGAATATGGTCCTTGCTTGCATTCTTTCTTTGATCTCTAATGATTTGAATGCTTCTCTTACTCGTCTGATTACTCTATCTAAAGTGGAGGAGGTTGTGTTTGGGATGAATAAATTGGAAGCCTCTAGCCCTAATGACTTCCCAGTTGAATTTTTCTAGGAGTTTTGGGATATTGTGAAGCTATATTTGTTGGAGGTTGTTCGGGAGTCTCTTCATAGTAAGCAGATGCTTTGAGCCCTCAATGTTACTTTTTTGGTTCTCATTCCTAAGAAGGAAGGTGTTGATAGGCTTGAATTCTTTAGACCTATTGTGCTATGTAATGTGGTGTATAAGATTATTACTAAATTGATTGTTGAGAGGCTTAAATATTGTCTACATATTGTCATCTCTGAGGAGCAATGAGGCTTTGTGGTGAGTCATCAAATTCTAGATGGGATGGTGGTAGCCTCTGAGGTCATTCACTCCATGGTGACCTCTAAGGATATGTCTATGTTCATCAAGTTGGATATGGCCAAAGCTTATGATAGAGTTAAATGGAGTTTTCTTCAAAAGATTTTGATGGCCTTTGGTTTTTCTTCTGATTGGGTGAGTTGGACTTTGAGTTGTGTAATTTCTTCCTCATTTTCAGTTATTGTGAATGGTGGACCTTTAGAGCTTTTTGGTGCTACTAGGGGCCTTTGTCAAGGGGATCCGCTCTCTCCTTATCTATTTATTATATTGGCGGAGGGGCTGGGTTGGTTTCTTAAATTTTGGGTTTCTCAAGGCTTGATTCATGGTTGGTAGTGGGGATTGGGTCTACCAACACTTTCTCATCTCCAGTTTGTGGATGAAACCTCTTTAATGGGGTTGGCTCGTATTTAGGAAGTTGAATCCTTTAGGAAAGCTTTGGATATCTACCTTTCTTCTTCGGTTCAGAAAGTCAATACGCATAAATCTTCTATTTTCTTCTTTAATACTCCTTATGCTATCCAATGGAGGATTGCAGCTATTTTGTGGTTTCAAATAGGGTCTCTTCCCTTTGTCTATTTGGATATTCCTCTTGTTGTTGGTCATCATCCAGGTCCTCCTGCTAGATGTTGGTTGATAAGCTAATGCATAAGGTAACTCATTGGATTCATCGATGGTTGTCTACAACTACTAGAGTGACTCTTCCCAAGTTTGTTATCCAAGCCCTTCCCATCTACAGGTGCTTTGTTCAAGCAACCCCTATGTATTTCCTAAGGGAATTTGATGCTCTCTCACATCAATTTCTTTGGAGTGGTAATTTGTTGTCTACTAAGTGGAGCCTTGTTAAGTGGGAATCTGTGTATAGACTAAAGAAGGAGGGTGGTCTTGGTTTACACTTTGTTATTTTGAATGGGAAAGCTCTTGCTGCTAAGCTTTATTGGAATTGGCGTACCAATCAGCACCAGTTATGGGCCCGTATTCTCAACCATAAATGTCTTAGGGGTGTTGCTTCTTTTGAGGTTTCTCGCTATCCTCTGAAGGGGAGTGGTTCTATGATTTGGCATACTTTGAAGGTGGGGCCACATTTGATTAAGTGTGCACTTTTTTGGATCTATCATTCGGGGTCACATGATCTTTTTTGGTTAGACTCTTGGGATGGTCACCCACCTATTCTCTTTAATTTTCCTCATCTCCAATCCCTTTGTGATGTCTTTACTATGGATAGCTAAGATACCGTTGAGCATTATAAGGTTGCACAACATTGTGGATCGGTTGTAAGCTATCATTGGAAGCAACCTTTTGAGCAGCCACTTGGGGGGTCTGAGGGGGATAGGCGTGAGCTAGCTCATCTTTTGGCTTCCTGTGCTTGTAACTCTTTTCAAGGGGACCTGATGTCTTGGCTTGGGATGGTTCTAATTTGTTTGGAAAGTACTCTATGTCTGCTAGTTATAAGCAGATGGGTAGGTAGTTGTTTGGGGATATTGAGGTCCCTTGGTGGAAGCAAGTTTGGCACAAGTTGTCATGGCCCAAGTGCAATTTCTTCATGTGGTTAGTGGCTGAAAACTGGTGTCTTATTTGGGATAGTGCATGTAATTAAGCGTGGCTTTTGAGGCCCTTCTATGTGTGTTTTATGTCGTGATTGTGAGGAGAGTGTCTTGCATCTCTTCTTCCAATGTTTCTATACTAGAAAGAGTTGGCATTCTTGGTGGAGGGTGTGGAAAATGCCCTATTGGCATGTTTCCTCATTGGTGGAGTTTGTGGATCAATGGGGCAGGGCCCCTGTTTCTACTTTATTTCTTCAATTTGCTTGGGCTCTTGGCCCATCCTTTATTATCTAGAACCTTTGGCTAGAGAGGAATTAGATCATATTTTTTAGGATGTGTTGTTGGTGGCCCCTCGCTTGTGGTGGAAAATTTTGCATTCTTTGGGAGAAACTATTGCAGCTAAGTGTGATCTGACTGTTTTGGTGGATCCTGGTGATGTTGGTTGTTGTAATCATCTTCATCTTCCTCCTCCATAATGGCAGCTTATGCACAACAGATGTAGACATCCTACCTCAAAGGTGAATAGGGAGGGAAGAGGGTCCCCTCCACCTCAGGGTGTCCTTAAAATCAACACAGATGGATCTTCTTGAGGAAATCCTCGTCATTCTAGTATTGGTGGTGTTGGTTGGGATAGCTCTGAAGATGTTCAGTTTATCTTCTCTGTTTATAAGGGTCTTCATACTTATAATTTAATGGAGGCTTAGGGCATTTTATCAATTGTGGAGTGTGGAAGTCAATTGGGGTGGCAAAGGAGCATATGTGAGTTTGATTACCAGATTGTGGTGAACTTGTTGAATAGGCGACATTTAGATGATATCATTTGGCATTTGGCTTTGATTGTAGAACAAATTCTCAACCTTTGTGCTTCTCTAGAGTTTGTTACTTTCACTCATATTCTTAGAGAATGGAATGGTGTTGCTGATTGTTTGGCTAAATGGGCTTCTGATCATATTCACGATTGAAATTTGGTGGATCGGTGTCAGTTACCCCCGAATCTGTCTCAACAGTTGGATCACTTGGTGGAGCTTGATAGGGCTATGTAATGCCCTTGCTTTGTACTACTTCTTGTTTTAATAAAAAATCTACCCCTCCTTTATGTTAACCTTCAAAACCACTAATGTGGATGTAAGTGAACCCTAGAAATGAAATGAAATAACTCCCATATTTTTTTAATAACTACCTCTATAAATGTTCTAATTCTAATGTCACCATATAAGTCTCCAATAATTAATATAGTGAATAAATCATTTAGCTTTTTGAATATTTTGTTGATTTCTCATTACACTAATAATTAACACATATTTATAATAATTTTAACCAAAGAACCAACACTATACCTACATTTCCACATCTATTTACACTTATTCCTGTATATTCAAATCTTATCCTATCTCTATTTTACAGTCACAATTATTCACTATTATACACACAGTCCCAAATATTCACAATCATTCACCATTATTAATTCCTGTATCTTGAAATTCCCACTAAAAACCCTTAGATCCACAGGCGCATGGTAAAAGAAGACAATTAAAAAGCATTTTTATATAGTGGAGTAGGTTTCGAAGTTAAAAGTACACAAGAACTCAGGGAAGGAGAAAACATGGCAATAAAGCAATACGCACCGGAGGCACCTTTCGCTATCCAAGTCCGTATGTTGTTGTTCGCTCCCGTGGAAACAATTTTAAGGAAAAAAGATTTGATGCGTTGGAATGTTCCACTGCGTGTAGGCCTACCCACATAAAACTGAATAGAGAAGAAGCATCAATGTAATTTACTTTGTTTTTAGCCAGCTAACGATGAGGAGAGGAAAACAAAATACCTCTTGATTGAGCGTGCTATTAGCATTTATATCAAGTATGGTAGGATTTGTAATGAGACCCATGGTTGCATTATCAATCTTCCTCAAGTCACCTCCAAACATAATAGGAGATTTGGCCATAGCCCACAAAGTCATCTGCAATGGTTAAGTTGTTCACAATTAATATCATTTTCAAAGAGGTTCATTGTGATCATATTTAAATAACATATTTTAAGTATTGATTCATTTAAGTAATCCATCTGAAATGTCGCACTTATTTTTTTTATAGGAGAAGGATACCGGTAACATTTATAGCTAGCTTCATGCATCCTAAGTTTCTAAATGGTATATCGGATTTCAACAATTTTTTGTGTATTTCTTTGTATGCGACTTAAGAGCTTGTAGCTATTGTTTAGGAGGAACAAATGAAGATTCGTTATGTACATAAAGGTCAGAAAATGGTCATTTCAAGTTGACATCCAATACTTATTCTCTCAAGGATTTGTTATGTACACGAAGGTCAAAAAATGTTCATTTCAAGTTGAAATCCAATACATATTCTGTAGTACCCTGATAATCTAACCATTCACCTAAGATCCATGTATTAAAATAATTTTAAATGAATCACCTAAACAAATCAACCTTAGAATATACTATTTAAACTAAACTATTAGATTATAACTTTTGTAACGAAATCTTGTTTTTCATTTATCACCTGAACTTTCTGTTCATCTGGAAGAAGCTTTGAAAAGCGATGCGGTCCTTCATTGGAATCTACGGAAAACAAATACAATTGAGTACTTCATAACTGAGCAAAGTTAGCTCATACATTCTAGTGTCGCAGTTTTTAACGTGTATATCAAATATGTGTGATTGAAATTGGAGAAGTACTCTACCTTTATCAGTTAGCCAGCCAAATGGAAGCATATCTAAATCTGGCCATGACCTTCCAAGTAGTCCTTGAGATCCTATCAACCCACTTGCAGCAAAATCTCTGTAGAATATTCATTGAACGTCTGAGCCAGTATTTCAAATACAATTTGGGAGTTGATAATATTAATGTAATACATACCTAGACACTTCAAAATGGCTGTGTATATGTTCCCAGGAGTCCCAATCATCACCTGTAATTCTGTACATGTTAACTAACTTGCTTATCTTCCGAGCCATGTCTGGTGTTGCGTGTTTTCCTGGCGAAATTGAGTACAATATTGGACGATCCATGTCTTTTAGTATCTGGATAGACATCAAATAATCTGATTTTTGAGGTTTCAATATTATAGCACTTCAGACTACATCCAAGAAATTGGATTTAATCATACTCTTTACTCATACTTTTTAAAACAACAGTAGATTTGATCATCAGGGAATTTAATCACAACTCTGCATTATAAAAGCCAATGAGATTTAAAAGCGGCACGGTAGTATAAAAGCTCCATAATTTAGAGTTTGAATTCAGACCATTTAACAAAATCCAACTTTTAGATTTTATTTTATTTTTTTCAATTAGGCGAATTCAATACAACGAATTTAGAAACTTGTCCTCTGATGTTTATAAGCATTTTAAAATAATCGGAACACACTTGAATGGGAACACACTTGATTGATTAAAATTACATTAGAATTTTCAACAAATTTTTGAAGTTGTATCTTTGAAAGTGTAGCAAATTTTCAAATGTTAACTATGTGAATTGTAGAGAAAAAGTTTTTATTTTTTAATATATCTGAAAAAATATAAAAAGCAAAAATTATATGCAGTATTTTTATGTAAGAAAATCTTTAGATTAAAATTAAATCACAATAAAAAATTTCATTATTTCAAAAGTTCAACTGTTCTCTAATACAATAATGAATCTCTTATTTCACTCCTAAGCATATCCAGATATTTATAGAAACAATGAAAGTAGTTTAAATGCATATTGCATGATTCATGCAAAGATAAATATAAGTGTTTTAAAACATCGAAAATAAATCAACTCTACCTATGAAATATTGAAAGTATAGCCTATCCAACAAGAATATGCTATAAATGGACAATGAACCAAAATATACTACAAAAATAGATAATGAACAACCAGATCAAATGCACTTTAAAGACTTAAATGCGAGGATCCAATAGTTGTTCATGCTAATTTCAATCCTTCAAATTTTTACATCGAAAGTTAAATTTTAGAATCCCTCTATAAGTGAGGTAAGAGCTTAGAGTTATTGTTTGGAAATTTGGGCATTAAAGATGTAGCCACATTAGCTAGGTCTTTATTGAGTTGTAACAAAAAAATCAAAAAGTTAGACTAAAATATGTATATCAAAGCATGCATTAGCAATCACCTTATTAGTTTTTTCCTGATGTTTTATACAACTAAATTATTTTTGTTCATTTTTTAGATATAAAGATAATAGCTACATTAGTAGAATTTGGCAAATAAATGACTACATGACTAAAACTTTTAGTTACGTGACTAACACTAGTAGAATTTGGCAAATAAATGACTAATTTGTTCATTTATAAGTGACTAATTTGGTCATCGAGTAAAATCACAACTAAATGACTAAATAAATGACTAATATCAAACAAATAAAAATGACTAAATAAATGATTATTACTCCTCTATTTTTTTTTCTTTTAAATTTGATCATAATCCGTAGAGCTTAAGCCCCCCTCATGGGACCCCTACCTGAGCAAGCCATTTGGCCACCTAGGTTGCTTGGTGCACCAAAAATATCTATTGCATGGAAGACATTGCCTCTCGATGCAATCTTAAGGCCTTCACATATTTTATAAAAAAAATTAACATTTACATTCTATAACTTTTATTACTCATTATGTTAATGAATCATTAATATTTTTAACTATGATTTGAAGCCAGTTTGATTTTCCTTTTGTGTTAGCATGTCAAATGTATCAAAGAGCAATTGTGATCAATTTCACTAATAAAATATGATTTAAACAATCCAATTGCATTTTGAGGGCTATCTTGCAAACACTTTCATTTAAGTAATACATATATATTATCAATTATTTCAACCCATTTGAATGGATCATTTAAGGAATCAAGAATCAATAGTTCTATTCTCATAGTCCAGCATAATGGGGTCAAAGAGGAAGCATTTTAGGGAGCCCTGACTTCACCACACCTAAGCCCAAGAGCGTGAAGTATGTTAGGGAGCCCTAATCTAGATTTGTCTAAATTTATTTCATTCCATTATTTAGCACTTATTATTAATTTTTTAAGCTAGCCACATGCAACTAGAATTTGCAGCACATCCATGCACAAACACATACTCTCTAACATATTAACATACATATAATTTTCTATCAGTGCAATCCTTGAACCTCCTTTAGGTGCAAGTGTTAGTATATATTCCTCTCTCTATATAGAATTGTCTCCCCCTCGGCCTCTCTTTCTTTTTCCTAATCTCTCCAAAGATCTTGATTAAACTATCAAATTTTATAAATATTAATTTAATTTGTTCTATATAAGAATATATTAATTATTAATTATTAATTATAATAATTTTATATTTATATTTAATATTTTTTATTATAGAATACAATATATAATAATAATATAACCCTATAATAATAATATAATCATTGAAAAACATTGGTAAAATTGGAAAAAAAAAATCAAATAATTGAAACCTTTGTTTTATTTTTTTATGATTAAACAAATCTTAAACGTTCATCATTTTTCATCATTTTGTTGGGTTGCTTTTCACCATTTTGTGCTACTTTTCCTGCCACTATTGGTTCTTGCTCACTTCTCCAATTTGGTGAGTTGCAACCTGAAAATAAGGTTTAGAAAGATGGTTGTAGAGTATGTTTAATAAAATAAAATTTACCGCCAAGTTCCTAATGATGTGCACATTTAGGTTTTGACATTACAACAGCTTTTACCCTACACAGTTTAGTATACGACAACATTTTCTATTAGCACACATTTCTTTTAGGGATGTCCATACCCTATTCCAAAGCTCCCATTTTCACATAGGGAGGATGCTTACAAAGGAAGAGTATATGATGGCACAGGTGGTGAATGGAATTTTTTGTTTGGTGCAAGCAACCTAAAAGCAGGTTTTGACATTCGTGTTTCACCAAACACTGATGTTGAATTTTTGGAAAAATGAATGGTAGAAGAATGGGCACCAACTTCACGCAATATGACATTTCAAGTTTGAAGATCACTATTGAATATTTCCTTCACTCTTTATTGTGTTATATGTCTGAGTTTGATGTATTTTTATGTTTAGTTTTGAGATAAAGTTCTGTCGGTGAGGGTTTGATCAATCTGTTGTTAAGCTAAGACTAGTTTGCAGCAAGATATGAATTTATTAAACTGTGGAAAACCAAATCAATATGCATCTCAAGTAAGATACTAAGAAGGGATAATAAAATACATGGTTTGTCAAATGAAAAAAAAATGTTTGTCTGCATTTAATTAGGGATATTCAAGTGGTTAATCAAATAAGTTAACTTAAAAGTACAAGCCTCTTTAGCTCATGGTAAAAGGATGGGAAATTTTCCCAATTTTTGTTGTAAATAATTGAGGTGGTGCAAAATATTTGATAGTTCTCCAACCTTGTAGGGAAGAGGTGGCTTGATATTGATTAACAAACAATCACTACCTCTCTTGAGTATATACATTATTTGAACAGGCACTTGATGTTGGAGCTTTTTACTATTCACAGAGTTTGGCTTCACACCTACCAATAACATTTACTTGAAAGTTTGGAAAGCCTTTTTAAAAAATCCATTTTATGTTGTTTTAAAGGATTTCAGAGCATAAAAAAGAGATGAAGATCTCTTTCTCTTTGAGTAATTGTGTCAAACAATTCATGTTTCTTGTATATGCTTCCACATTTTGGCATGGGCAAGTAGGATGCTAGAATTTGGCTTGACATTTGCCAATTGCATTCAACACTATGTCAGCATGCTTCTTTTTATTTAAACACTATCTCAGTGTGTAATTATTTTCTTTGGTTTTTAGAATGGTTAACCTTTCAATTTGCATCCCATAAAACAAAGGTTTCAATTATTTGATTTTTTTTTCCAATTTTACCAATGTTTTTCAGGTTCGTTCTGTGCCAATTAGAAAGGATGATGAAGTTCAGGTTGTATGAGGGACATTCAAGGGAAGGAAGGGGAAGGCGGTTCAAGTTTATTGAAGGAAATGGGTCATCCATATTGAATGCATCACCTGAGAGAAAGTCAATGGTGAGGAAGCACTAGAATTTTTTATGATGCTATTGTTTGGAGATTTAAATATACACTATTGGCATGCATTGGGTATAAGTTAACTTTATACTACATATTATTTTTGGTTTTTAAATTCTCTTGTATTGGTGCCCAGGTGCAACTGTGAATGTTGGCATCCACCCATCCAAGGTTTTGGTGACAAAGTTGAAGATAAACAAGGATAGAAAGGCTCTTCTAGAGAGGAAAGCCAAGGGCAGAGTTGTTGAGAAAGGAAAGGGAAAATTGTTGGCTAGATTTTTATTTTTGGTAGTTGAAAGGTGTGGTTATAAATATTATTTAATTTGATCAGATCAGAACACCTTTCTAGCATTTTTAGAATTTAATTTCGTTTACTGTGAATAGATTAAAGGTTGAGGATTTGGGCTTTACACCCACTCGTTGCATTTGCTTAAACTTTTCTAAGGACTTTTCAAAAAAACCCATTTTGAACATATCCTTTAATCACGTCATTCCATGATATCACATTTCTTTGATATTTGCATGCATATTCACAAATTGGGTTCTTGCTATATATGTAACTTGTTTTATAACTCTAAATGAAGGCAACTTTCTTTTATTCATATGATCTGAAATCTTTATTTAGTGCAAACCTAGGTTCTCTTTTGTTCTTTGTTCCCACTTTGGAAATGTATTTATAGTGGATTTATATTCTCAAATTTGTAACTAAGACTATTGGTTGATAGAAATATTGCTTTATTTTGAACTAAGTTGAGTTTTTTGCAATTCAAGAAAATTATTATTGCGTTCATCAGTTATTGAGGATAATATACACCATTTTGCAATATAACTAAGTGCTGAAAATGTTTACATGATTATTTAAAATGAACAAATCTATGCTTCTTCTTTTTTATACATAAGGTAGATTGTATTGATCAAGAATAGATCTATGCTTTTGAGTTCACAGTTCTTGCAAAGTGGGAGGCTTATTTTATAGAATGGTGTATGTATGATATTTTTATAGCTTTGTTGAATGCAATAAATATCATTTTTCATTTTATACAAAGATTGTGGTGCAGTTACTTGTGGGAGGAATGGCGTGATAGACATATGGAGGATGAAGCCATGTTTGATACTTATCATGAAATATTTTCAAATATAGAATTCATTTCTATAGAGGTTAGGCTCCTGCTTGTTTTTTATTTCTATTTGGGATGCATTGGATATCTTAGCTAATTGAGTGGTTTGTATCAGTCTGTCTAGAATTTATGAACATGACTGTTGTATTGTCTTTCTTGGCGTATAAGCTCTATGTGTGGAGTGGAAAGTTTAAGATGCACACAAACATGTATCAGAACTGAAATCAGTTAGATCAGCTATTTTATTTGGATCCACCCCTATGTTCATCTCATTCCATTAAGTTTTGATAAAAGCCCTAAGTTGTACAATCCTAACTACATCAAATTTACCTATTTGGACTTAGTTTTTGTACTCTTCTCATCCTAACTCAACCATGAGGTCTAGATTGAGCTCCCCAAGAAAGTGCAGTTAATGAAGGGAATGCTAAAAGATAATTGAAAATTTGAAAATAATTGAAATTTTGAAAGATTGAAATCACTATCAGTAGTTGATGAAGGGAATGCTATCTACTTTTACTAGGAAAATTTAAAAAATGGTAATGTAACAACTAACTCTTGGGGTTGCTTTTAAGATTATATGCTTCAGAATTATAGCCTCCCAAAGAAATAGGGCCAAGCATCTCTAATCAAGATATCAAATGAAAATGGAGAAAAAGTACTCAAGTTTCTAGATAGAGAATAGTATCTCCCCCAGATGTCATGGTGAATAGGGCATCTAAAAGTAAAGCATTTCAATCTCCACCTCATGGAGGAGGTGGAGATGACAGATCATGCTGATCTGTGAAATATGTTTGCTTGCTTGATGTATCACAAATTAACAATTCACAATTTACAGTTTACTCTGTCAACATGTTATTGATTTCCCTCTTCATCTTTCATAGAACGAATCCCCTACCTAAAAAAAGTTTTCCTTGATAAGTTGTTACCATCTTCCCTAATTAATCTTTCTTCAATATGTAGGCTCAGGTTATGAGAATAAAATCTAAATATTTGATTTAGTAGCATCTCAAGATTCAAAAACTTTAAAGGGTTTGAGGTGGATTAGGAAATAATTCAATTACAATATGAAACTTTTTCTTTGCTGACTCTTGTAGAAAATTTTATGCCTCTTTCAAAATTAGGATGATATTTTCACCTTGAGAAACAATTCGGTGAGGAGAAATAATTGAGATGAATGAGAACAAAAATTCATAAATAAAACCTAGAAAATAAATAAAGAATAGACTCCAGTCAATTTAATAAAGCTTTCAGTTTGCATGCACTAGTCTTGCTTTCCTGCATATGAAATCTATGTTTTCCATTCTATTCCACTCCTTACCAATACCAATTGCACTACAATTTATAATACATCAATACATTATGTTTACATTCATAGTTCAGAGGCACCAATACTAACAATTTACACTTTGGATAGGGCAGTTCACCCTGTTTTGGTGGTATTTGTATATTTAGTGTATACATCAAGTACTGAGCTGGGGAGTCCAAACATTGTGTATGGAAAAATTCTTATGGTGGAAAGAAAAACAAGAAACTTTATAGAACCATTATCACATGAAGGATAGGCATGTGGTCCTCTAAGTGGGAATCATGGAGGTTCATAACTTACCATATTGAGTTTTGGGGGCCTTGTTTTTGGCATCATAAATATTGTTGGAAACTTTGGTACTGTCTTTGTGGACAATGTAAGAATTTGATCCTTGAAATTTCACACTTGAGCATAGATTGAAAGCTTCTAAAATTTATCTTTTTATCTAAAGCATTTGAAATGTATTATTTTTTGTGAGTAGGAATCATCATAGAAGGATATATTAACTCTTGCATGCACATCAAGAGTCATCTAAGTTTCTTCTCTACATTATAGAATATGAAAGATTATATCAGTATCGTCCAAAATAGGAAACACAATTGAAAGACATCTTAACTCTTCAATGTACATGTTAGGTTTTATGAAAATTATGTTGATAGTTTGAATGTAAACTGATTTTATTTTTTAGCCAAAAACTCGTAGGATAGTATGTATTTTGCAAGGATATTGGGTCAGTGCTATAGCAGCATGACCATCCTCCACCCACAAAGGTTACTTGCTAGGAGTCTTGTTTGGTTTGTTGTTCCATTTTCACTGGCAACATCATTAGGCCTTGGTTCTTTAGCTCTTGATCTTTCGTTGACAGCAAGTGAGGCTAGCCATGGAATAGTACCACCTGCTATAGAAATAGCTCTTATGGGAAAGGGTGGTGTTGTATTGCTTCTCACAATTTTATTCATGTAATTTACTAATCTCTGCTTTCCTTTATTTGCTTGAGATAATTTTTGAGGGATTGTCTTATTGATTCAGAGAGAAGAAAATTGAAATTTGTTGCATTATTTTCTTTGTGCTATTTAATAGTCTTTTAAAATGGCCATAATAAAATTGGTTAATGAACAAGATCCAAAGGAACAAAATTATTTTATAAAACATGTTTAATTGTTCCAAATACCAAAACTTGTATATGATATTTTATTTGAAGGATAAAAAGTATTTGTGAAACAGTTTTGTTTAATTTTTTGTGCACAAATGGAATGTTATTTTTACTTTCTGTGTGCTTCATCTTCAAAAAATTTCCCCAAATAAAGGTATATGTTAAGGATTAAGCAAAATTTTAGGTCCCATTCAAGACAAAACTCCAAGTTTGGAATGTATGTTATAACGACATCGAACGTTGTATTTGTAAGTATATCTATAACAGTGTCTAATGTATCAATTTCACTTAATTAGTCATGCCTTTCTTATTTGTAGTTGAACCATGTTGAGCTCTAGCTGACTCCTCTAACTTGTTAGAATTTCAAATATTGTCTTGACTCTTATTTTCTAAGCATTGGGTTTTCATAGTCCATTAAAATGAAAATTTGAAGCTTTTCGATAAAACTGTGCAGTAGTTTTCTGCATTGACATTTCAAATCACACTTTGTGATCCTTCATCAAGATTCATTAGGATTAGATAGGCAAAAGAATGTTATCTGATCTTGATGAAGGATCATAAAGTGTGATCGAAACATAAATGCAAATAACTATTACACAGTTTTATCCAAATACTTGAAAATTTCATTTTGACCCTTATATTTCAAATTCTAGTTGAAATTTCATGAGATGTGATAATTTTGTGTCTTGAATTTACTTGTGTCCAATAGTAATACTTGTATCAAAATGGCATGGAATCTGAAAATTTTAAAAGAAAAAATTCAACAAATTAATAGTTTCCTTCAATGGCAATTATGTGGAAAATATTAATTCATCACCTCATAATTATTGTTATTAATGGGTGAGCAAGTAGGAGAGAGTTTAAGATGGATATGGAACTGTCACATTTGGTTTGAATAAGTAGATATTTTCTAATCTAATCTTAACCATTATTACATTTTTCAAAAGACATGGAAAGCTTGAGGTTTATTTAGGTGAAATGTGACCCCTACTGCTGTTCATTTCCTATATTCATTTTTTTGTAAGGTTGTCTTTCACTGACAAACAATTGGCATGATAGATGAGTATACACAACATACTTATTAGAAATCAAATAAGCATAAGGATTGGATAATGCAAGTTATACTTTTATTAGACCTTTATAATATATCTTCAAGGATTATTTGAATGTACCCATGAGAAGAACTAGAACAATTGAGAACTCCTCCCATTTTCTTTCTTTCTATAAAGAAAAATAGACTTTTTATTAGCTTTCAAAAATTACATGACTAGTGGTCTATCTACCTGCCACTTTGTATCTAGAGAGATTTGAACAAAATAAATTCTCATAGGGTCCCTATCCATGGACTTTCAAATTCATAATAACCTTTCCTTCACATGTAACCAGTGTTTCTCCAAGTTTCCAGGATGGGGGGATGTTGTTTCATGTAACCAGTGTTTCTCCAAGTTTCCAGGATAGGGGGATGTTGTTTCATGTAACCAATGTTTCTCCAAGTTTCCAAGATGGGAGGATGTTGTTTCAGGGATGGAAAAAAAAATCCCTAAATTTTGGGGACAGTGATATAAAATCATTCATAAATTTATAATATTTTAAAATTTGAAATTATTCAGTTACAAATTTACAAATGACTCTAAGTTCACAATTACTCATAGTCGTTGGTAAGTTTTAAAATAGTTAATAACATTAATAATTGAATAATTAAAAGTAATTATTTAAAATAGTAAAATATTCTTAATAGTAGTTTAACTTTATATTCTCTATGCATTTTAGTAGTTTAACATTATTTGGCTCTTCAATTTAAATTTTAAGTTTTTTATAAGTGCATATTCTATGTTTTAGACACAATGGCAACATATTCTTTGTGGCAAATAGGAATGAGCTTTTGTACACTAGGTCTAAGAATTGGAAATCATTTGTACATATTCAGAGCTATACAAATACTTTAATAGAGTCAGGGCAAGTTGGTCATCATGACTGAAGTTCGTTTTGGTTGCCTGCCATAAGATTTTCAACATGCAAAATGACCTTAGATTCATCCCTGCCATTTCAACTAGTCCTCTCTTTGGATTTTCTCCATTATGCATATGCATAGTTTCCCCATTGCAAAAAAAAATAAGCCATGTCTAGAGTTTTAAGACACATGGGACATTTTTTTTCAATAATTTGTTGTTGCACCTGAAGACATTTGAACATCTAACTCCTATTATTGATGTGAAGTATGTAACTTTCCTCCAGTCAGTCATTCAAGGTTTGTGGTCAATCCATCTGTCTCAATGTCACAAGAGTCCCCACTATTTCGGCATTACATGTTGCTCACATCCTTTGTTGTCTTCACATTCTTTTTAACAATGATATCACTGTTATCAACATTTGTGCTTCTGACTTTATGCACTAGAAATCAGGTCTCATATGTATCTTTATACACTGTAAGGTCATTTCTTTTTTTTGCTTTGATCAATTTTTCTTCATTGTTTTGCATATATCTTGAATTTCACTATTGTTTGACTACTTAGTCCTCCTTGATTTTTTTGTTGTTACTTATAATCATTGTTTTGAACATCTTCTTCTAATACCCTTGTTTGAAGCATCATATCATTTTTTATTTTGGGGTTATTGTTGTTGACTTCACGTGCATTGGAAACATTGTCTTTGGATAAGCATTCACGGATCACTATCAATATACATTGCCTTGATACATCTTCATTGTATCCCTTTTATCTGATATAATAGTGTTTATTTTGATAATATTTTCTATGTTTTATAAAAGCACTGTCATTAAAGTTGTTCATACCACTACC
The DNA here is from genome assembly GCA_007115665.2 of Sequoiadendron giganteum. Classification (NCBI taxonomy): domain Eukaryota; kingdom Viridiplantae; phylum Streptophyta; class Pinopsida; order Cupressales; family Cupressaceae; genus Sequoiadendron; species Sequoiadendron giganteum. The sequence continues at coordinate 41,965,547 of CM021106.1, read as the reverse complement.
ATTACAATGACTTCATATCCATTTTATAGCATTGATTCATAATTCACTCAATGTCTTAAAACATGATACTTTCTGCTATCTCCCTTTTGATCTGACATAATAGTGAAATTCTCTAATCACAATGTATTGGTTTTGATCTAAATGACAATAACAATATCTTTATTTTTCTGCAGCCATTGATCCTTGAAGGTTTGAATATACCTCTCTAAAAAGGGAAAACAATGAACGAGGTTCTATAGAAAAGTCATGCTTCTTCAAATAGAGAGTGGAGACTTCATCAAACAATGAACATCCCATTTTATGAAAATGAATCTCTTATTTATCAAAACAGTGAATGCCACATATGATAGCAGTGAAAATATGTAACTAATGGAAGAAGAACCATTCTTATGAAGGAAATACTGAAGGAACACATTCATTCTTCTATGGTTCATAGGTTTCATGTAACCTTACCTCTTTTCAAAACCTTTTTTTATTCATCAAATCATGGCATTCCTGCTTGTAACTCACTATCCACTCCAACATATCTATTCCTTTTCATGAAATCTACCCCTTCATGAATGTATGTGGATGTTATGAACAAATTATTATGTAACAGAACAACAGAAGTAAGAATCACCAAATACCATAGACATTTCTTAGTGATGGTGCTATCACCTAAGAAAAGCATTGGTTTAGTTGTACAAAATGGTTGCCATGCTACAAGTTCATGTCCAGTTAAAATTTAGTAATATAGATTTTTTTATTGAACTATGAATGAAAACATTATTGCTAAAGATTTGATGGATTGAATCAAATACATTGCTAAGTTTTTTATGCAACCGGCATTTCTATAGGGCACCATTATTTAATATCCATTGATTGAAATACCCACAAAATCTAATGATTGTTGTTGTTTGCAGTGCTTTAGACTTCCTACGTGTTTTAATGACTGTTCATTAAAACTGAGACCTCATAAACTTGTATTTATGCAATTTCTATTATGGTTAATTATCTTTGTATCAAGTTGCTAATTTATACATTATTGTTTTTTTGGACATCAGGAAATGAGGAAAAATAATTTAAGGCACAAATTAGATGACAGTACCAAATCATGTCTAACACCAACATGTCAACTCAAATGAAGAGTACCAACATATAATGAGTTGCTTACATAGTCTCACTGAGAAAGTTTCATAGTTGGCTACCTCTGTTAAGCCTATAGTTTTTGCATGGAATGACCATAATTCCACATATTCCAATTAGGTAAGAGGCTATCCCTCAATATTTTGATTCTCAACTATATCATCTTTATATTGTATTCTAAAGATGTATGCAAATGTCATAAAAAATTTCCACAACATGCCTTTATAAAATTACTCTCGTGATCTCCGGGCAAAGTATTGCAATCATATATAGAACAAGGAATCTATGAAATTTTTTCTTTTGTTTCATTGAAATCCATTGTGACTGTCCTAAATGTTGTGACTGTGAGTTTTATGATAAAATAACTATGAGATCAATGAATGATCTACTTTGTCTTTTCATTGTTCTTCTAACTCATGACTCTCTTTAAACGTATTTGGTGATCTTTGTTCTAACAACATCATTAAATCACCGTTCAAATACATTCATCCTTAACACTTGTCATTATCACCTCTTTGTAGATGAATTTTGCAACCCTTTGTTTTAATGTTGCACACTTGACAAATGCTTTGCATATTTCTAATCATTGTCAATTCATATTTTCAATTTATATGGTCAAATCCCTTCACTAGATCAAATAGTTTATCATAACACAAAAAATATCTCTTGGAAGTGAACTTTGGTGTATAACAAGCAGTTAAAATAACTAATAATCATAAGGAATAACAACCTTTTAATTTTCAGTGTCTTTCTTATCAGTGAGTTCCCTTAGCAAAATTCATTATTGTTTTAGAGATAAAATATAAGTTAGTAATGCCTAGAGTAGAATGTGGTCTGAAGTTGGTTGAGGGAGACAACCCTTAGGCATTTGGTGATAGGACATGGGCCTATTTGGGTGATAGGCACTGGGACATAAAGGCCCATGTAGTAAAAATGATTGAATGTCAACCTTCTACATAAAAAATTTGATTAAAAGATGCTTCAATGAACACTCCATCACGAGGCCTAACACCAGTTAAAATGCCTTAAAGTGATCTCTTTCTTTTTCTCATAGCCTTATAGTCCCTTTGTGTATTTGTAGCTCTAGAAAGTTCCAGATAGTTCACTGGAGAAAAGGTCACAAGCAAGAATGTTAGCCACCAGATGGCAACACTAAATCTGATGAGCATGTAAGGATTTTGTAGAGAAATCAACTATAGGATAAAGCATGTAGAGAATCATTTCTCGTATAATTTTCCAATAGTATAAGAACATGTAAGAAATTCTACAACTTTCCAAGTCATGTAGAGGCCTTGAAATATCCAGCCACCCACTCTTCAAAACTGACTGTATCCACTCAATATTATAAGAAAATTTAAGAAATTCTACAATTTTCCAAGTGATGTAGAGGCCTTGAAAAATATCCAGACACCCAATCTTCAAAACTGATTGTATCTACTCATCTATCTATGTATAGGAGAGGTGGAAGAATACCTTTTAGCCACATTCTCAAAAATGAAAAAACAAATGTTGCATGCAAAAATTTAGACCACAATGAACTTACCTTTCAGACTCTATGGATAAAGATTATCAGTCCATTTTGTGTATAAACTAGCAAATATTTCATTTTATATACCAACCATAAAAATAACTCCAGCAAGCATAAAAGAGAAATGTGAGATATTGGTGGGTGACAACTCATACTCTAATATTTGTGCACATGGTGTAATGGTATATCTATTGGTTGTTTAGTAATAGGTACCAAGTTTGAGTCTCATAGTGTGCATTGTTTTTTTGGTTGAATTGGTCCTTGGTGTGTGTAGTGCTTTGGTGGACAAGGATGAGGCCCCACATTTGTGGCCTCACTGATTGGGAGAGGTTAATCCCTAGAATTCCCAATCAAAAGAAAAAAACTTAATCCATCAAATGAATATATAATTTACAAAATGGGGTGAACCCCTTCTAATAAACATTTAATAGATATACCTACTCAATAATCACAAACAGACTAGAGGAGAAAACCCTAAACTTCATTTCAATTCCCAAGATGCTCCATATTGGCAACTCAAGGGCCATCGATAAATTTTCATACTAATAGTTACATCTCCCCTTGAATTTAACTCAGGGACACAAGACGGTATTATATATCATCCCCATTATGAGAGCTTTGGTTAGCCACAACAAAGATTCAAGATCTTTGTTGTGGCTAACTTTGCTTCTAGCATGGCAACAATCTAGTCCTTAGTGTGGCTCAAGTAAAATCATACAATACAATCCATGATCAACTATTGAATTAAATCTTGATGTAATTCATTGTGGTTGGTAACTGCACATGGACAACTAGATTATTGGCAATCTGGGATAGCCCTTTGGTTATCATAATAAGGGGAATCAATTACTGCAATTGGAATTCCTAACCCATGCATCAATATCCATATCTATATTGCCTCTATGCCTGGATTGATAGCAACTTTATATTCAGCCTCAGCATGAAAGAGAGCAATTACAGATTACTTCTCACATGACATCCATTCATCTTGATCACCAGCCCAATCTGGATCTATGTTCAACCAAGGTAACATCACTCTATATAAGAGTATCCTATGCCAAGCTAATAATATTATAATTACCTCTAATTTATTTCACAATTTTCTTCATTGCATACAGATAACTTTGACTTGGATCCTGCATGAATCAGGAAACAAGGCTAAAGTCTAAGAGCAAAGGCAATATCTGGTCAACTATAAGTCAAGTGTATGAGATTCCCCACAAGTTTCCTATATAAATTTAAATCAACCTTTGGAGAATCACCATAATCAAATAACTTTAGATTGAATGAGGGCAGATGAAGGTTTGTAATCTTCATGTAAAAATTCTCTATAACTAAAGATTGCACTTAAGTTGCAGGACAAAATCACATTATTTTCTTGCAAAATTTGAATGTCAAGCAATGCAACAACCCTATGCCAATCATTCTAAATACCTTCATAAGTTTACCTCTCATGTCAACACAATTGTATGCAAGAATCAAATCATCCCCATAAAGCTCAACCAAGAGAATGTGTTCTTTGACATAATAGAAATGAAGCTTCCATTCAAACTCAGCACTAGGTCACTTAACAGACCTATCTCTCAATGGAACAACATAGGAAGAATCACTTAGGGAGGTGGTAGAAGGATAGGCCACACAATGACTTCCCATCTGGTTGATGGTGGAAAAAGATTAACAACATAGGTTCTATAATTGTAATTTCTCACATTGTTGTATCTTTGGCAAACAAGGGCCTAGCCTTCAAATATCTCTAACATATCTGTTGTTTAATGTTTGTAAAGATGCTAGTAGCATTCTAGGATTTATAATCATAAGAGATAGTGATAGAACAATTGGCAATAAGCCAATCACTTTTCATTTTTAGTGTTACCTAATTTTGTGAAGTGGCAATTTTGACAACCACCTGAACAATATCCACTAATCTTATAATCGGACCTGGCTTTACAATCTTGAAAACTTTATGTGATTATATTTTTCTTTCTAATGCTCCAGTATATTTACACTTTAAAAAAAAGGCTCAAACTCATAATAGATGAAAAAGTGATAAAAATGATCAATCTTCTTAGACTGCACTCTAGAAGCTAGTTTCAACCCATAAGGAGACTTCTTCAACTTGAAAACAAAGGGAGCATTGTCAACCTGAATAATTTTAGGTTTACATCCAACTAAAGAACCTTGTAACAAAAACTGGTGGCGAATAAAGGAACAATGTCAATGGTACCAAATTTGGCAACAAGAAAAATTGTATTAGCACAATTGTGACTAGTGTGACTCAGACAATGGGTACCTTTAGTAGGTAGCCAGTCCAAACATCCTCTCACATGTAAGAATTTATTTTCAAATTATTGCAAAAAGAGGCTAAAAAAATTAATAATATTTAATTCAGAAACACCAACTTACAAAGATAGCTCCAATCTCATCTCAGTGTAAACTCATAATTAAGAAAAATTAAAACACTATTACAAAACCAAGAATTTTCACAATATATTTTTGACCAAAATATTCAACACATATTCAACCCTACATATACATACTACAAACTTCATATAGATGACATTTTAGACAAACTTTGTACTACTATAACTTTAGACTACAAACCACACTTTAGAATTTTATTTTTTAACCCAGACTGTATGCGTCAGGCTTTACAAAATTTAAAGGTAACCCACAACCAAGCACTCAAGCATATCTTCATTAGCCATCTCCATAGTTGCAAGAATCCAATAGCAGAAAATTGTTCTGGAGCTAATTAGTCTATTGCAAATTGGTTTGTAGGAACACCATACCTCCATTTTAAAATATCATTTGTGCATATTATAAAAACAGGGGCAAGATCCATGACTGGAAAATAGATAAACATTGAAGGTCTATTTTTTCGTTAGATTTTGGCAATCCTAAGTCAGAACATTTATTTTTGACATATACCGAGCATTATTGACCAAAATCTCTTGGATCTTTGGTCTACATTCTTTTGAGGGTTCTATTTTTAATGACCAGATTTGGATTTTAAACAACAATTTAATGTTTTGGGAGAAATTTATTATGATAGATGAATTTGAAATGGTAGAGATAAACAACAAGAAAGAGAAGAAAATAGTTAGGAGAATAGACAAGAAGAATTTTCTGAGGAAGAACAGAGACAACAACAGTATTAGAGTGTTGAAGAGAAAAGTAGCAGCAACTGTAGGAAACAATTTACACAACAGTTCTAGATAGTGGGATTACACAGTAATTTTGGAAAGTTTTGTGATTAGTATGCAATATGGCTCTAGAAAACTTCACCGCCAGCAATTCACCATGGGAAAATTCACCGCCAATAATTCACCACATTAATACAATTAATTTCCTGTGGTGGTGAATTGCTGGTGGTGAATTTTCCTTGAGGTGAATTTGTCATGGTGGTGAATTTTTTGAATTGTTGGCTATGAATTTGTCTGATTCCGTAATAGTTTTGTTGTAAAAGACATTTTAATTAATAGAAAATATAATTTTTCTGTCTCATGAATCATGTTATTCTCATTTGATCTCCGTAATTAATTGTTTTATTTTGTTTATTGCCAACAATTGGCATCAGATCAACAGTCTTTGTAGCTTATTTCATATTTGGATTTTATTTCCATCATTTTATACAACCTGTTCATTATTATTACCATGATATTCAGCTCTATTTAGCACTGTAGCCAACTATCATTGCAGGTTTGCATCCTTGATGTGAAATGTAAATACAAAATGACTAGTAGTAGTTTTATGTACATAGACTCAAATCTTTTCAATCATAGAGGCTAATATCATAAGAGAACCAATGCATGCAAGAACTTAGAGGTTGGTTTTCCTTAAAAATGCTTTGATTGAAATTTCCTATGGAGATTTTGTTTCAAACAAGAAATTTTTGATAGTTTGTGGTTTGTAATGTTTATGGTGTTCCTATGTTTCAGATACAACAAAAAATTTAATGTTGGTCTCTTGGTCACTGTCAAATGAATACGCCTTACTTCAAAGATTTCAAAACAAATATCATCTCTAGCAAAAGGTTTTATTGTTTCATTTTATATACATGACTTTTTAAGTAATCAACTATTTGTACTTAAATTGTCTTGCACCCATCACCGCTTTTTCTTTTATTTTCCTAAATATTTAGTTTTCAACTTCATTCCACATTACAATTTAGCATGCAATATTGTGCTCTAACTCTCAATTATCCATCAAAAATAACCAATCTCTTTCACTCTTTGAGGCACTTAATGATAGACCAACAATGCAGTATCTTCGTGACCATCCTCATAGTTACCTCAATACCATGGAATAGGCTAAATACACACCATACCTTTAACTGTATATAGCCTATTATATTGAATTCTTTAGAGTTGCACTATGGTTATGTGGGTGAAAGAAGGGATCTAGTATTCAATGGTACTTAAAAAATAAAAATCTAGAGAAATCCAAATCTGTCTCCTCTCATTCTTTGTTCATTGATCAATTTCATCATGCTCACTACCCATTGTATTCCACTTGTAGAAAAGGAAATTTTTGGTCACAACATGAAGTCATGGGATTTTAAGGTTTATGTCATGTTTTTTCAGGATTTTTTTTATTGTATATTACAGTTCAAAACCTTAAAATATTTTCCTACAAAATTTTGCTCCTGGTCATCTAACATTTTTACATTTAAATCATAATTTAATAGTGGCATAATTTTTCTTCCCTGCCTATAGTTCTCCTTTATGACTATTGGGCACCCCTAGAGCCAATAAACAAATAAATAAGCACAACAATTATATCCACATACAAATTCACTTAAAAGTTGTTCTTTCTTAAGAATAACTCATCTAAATTGTCAGATGAAGCAAGACCATATAATATTTCCCTTATTTTCCTTGTGTACAAACCAATCATCCATTTTCCTTGCATACTGGGACTCTAGAAAGGCCAAAGCAGATAAAGTAGCATGATTAAATGGTAAAGCACTTTAAAAGGAGAAACTTTAGAGATTCTTGATAGTTAATTTCATTTATTTTCTCTATAATAGGCTTCTATGGAGGAAATAAAAAAACTTGAGTCATGCATAATATAAAGAAAAATTGTTGGATGGGAAGTCATTGGCACACTAGTTCCTCCATGCTGATTATATATCTAAGTGTTTTGGTTTATTTTTTCAACATGTTTTGACTATCATTCTTATTAAATTTTATTTTTTGTCTCCTCATCTAGAAGAGGTTCCATGAATGTGCTATCCCCATTTTGATTTTCCCTGATTTCACCTGCTTCTCGCTGTATTGCTTTGTCTTAAGCAAATTCAAATACTCTACCAAGATCATAATCCTCCATTACAAGACAATTTTCCACACAATTTTTTAAAACAATCTAATAATGTTTATCAAACATCGACATAAGCTTTTAAAACATCTTGTAGTTCATGGTTTACCCTTTCTTTTCTATCATCATTATGTTGATGGCTTCAGAGTTTCACTTTACAATCAACTAAATTCTCAACTATGTAGGTAGATAATTTCTTCCACAATATAATCTCCATGTGAGCTTATTATCTCCATCTATCATGAAACAAACATTTATGACTTGCATATATATATATATATATAAAATGTTCATACTCTGTATTTATGCATGTCTTTTGAGGATTATGAGTCCAAACAGCATAGACGTCCATTACTATTGTATTCTCACCAAAAATTTGCTGGTTTATAACATTTATAAACCTTATTATGTTCAGTTTTCCTTAGTTTAGCTAGGTAGCTTAAGTTAGATTATTTGATTTTATTATTATCAGATATAGTCAACATTCACTAGGATATCATACTGCTTGGCCTAGAAGAAAACATCCCTATAACACTATCTTAGAAAGTAGAATCATTTTAACATTAGAATCATTATGTTATTCGTGCAATTATCTTAGTGTCATACTATCAAATTGGTAAGAGTTTACTGTGGGTGGGTCTTATATATCCATTAGGTCTTTGGTTGAATTCCATCAATGAATTCAATAATATATAATTTATTTAGTATTCTTTTGATATTATTTTATTGGTATTGTACTAGTTGAAAGCTATTGCAATAATATTATGGTCTCATATAATGTTGCTATGCTTGAATGCCATTTGCACATGTGTGAAGACTAATTATTATCTCCTTTGTGTTTGCAACTTGTAATTGTCCTTCACTTATATTTTTGGGGCATGTTGACAGTCTTTTTATATCATTGGCTCAAAAGGATATCCCATATATTGATTTGATTTGAAAGACACCCCTAGATAGCATGTAGAATGCCTTTGGCCAAAGGGCCTAGCCATGTCATTTTATTTTGTTGGGATAAATAACTTAAACCTACTACAAAGCCAAAAGGTCCTTGGCTTCTGCTTAGAAAAAGTTGTCTTATGTAGTCTGAACGTGGATATATCACAATGCAATTAGAGAACATGTTTTTGACATAAACCCAACTCTTTGTTTCTCCATATCTTAAACAACATGCAAATTTTGTTGCTAATAGTTCCCAAGAACAACAGTTGGTCCATATACTTCATCTCCACAGCTTAAAATGATTAGACAACTTACTGAAGTAGAAGCAGTAGCAATAGCAACATCATCTGTATCTAGTATCAACTATAATAAATTGATTTAGTTGATATGTGCTTCATGTGTATGCATTTATTTAATGTTAGTTTGATTAGGAAAGAGTATTTAGAAGATTGATTGATCAATTGTCATGTTGTTTCTATTTTTTTGTTTTTTGTTTGTTTGTTTTAAAGTATGTTAAAAGTGCAGTTTGCATACTAATCTTTATCAATTTCCTTGACATACCATTGATAGAGAGTAGCAAAAGTGTTACAAACATTTTTTGTATATTGCAAACAAAATTGTATATATTTTAAACTACACTTCCTTTCCATGTTTACTTCTATATATTTTTCTATTGGCATAACCCTTGCACCCCCTCTAGTGCAAGTGCTAGTTTAACACACGCATGCAAGTACTATTTAAGTAAGTAATGGTTGTTTTATTATGCAAACAAGGGTAATAATTACCTATGTAATATAACGTGTTTTTTTTCTTTTTGCAGAAATGTTTTGATAAACTCAAAGAAGGGGATAAAGTTAGGGTGTTGGATCCATTTGATGGTGATGTTGTGGGCATTGGGCGGATTCACTCCCTATCTATTGTACATAGAGTCAACTTGAAAGGAAAAAGAGATGCAAATGTAAACATTTTAAAGGTCACAAGTAACATACCCCTTGTTTATGAAGATAAAATAGATGGATTTTTTCATCTGAAAGAGAAAGAGGGAATCTTCACACGGTGGCCACTAAAATATTCACAAAAAATGACATAGTTGAACATGTTTATCATGCACTAGTTGTTAGAAATCTTGGCTCACTGCTTTATGCAGTATTTTGAATGTGTTTTTTAGGGATCTTAATTATCATGGTGTATTTGAAAGAGTTGGAAACTCTTAGACAGCTTTTACATCTTATAACTTGATATATATATATATATGCATTAAAAAATTTATTACAAATTACCTTTATTTATCATGGCATTGAATCAATCTTTTAATTCTAGCATGTTGTAGTTTGTTCGTATATGTAATATTTTTATTTTCTTTTATGTTTTAGTTCAAGTTTAATATTATGTTAGTTTTGCATTATAAAATTTATGGTATTTAATAAATTATTCATTTCATGACTATATTTACTACCAATTAATGGAAACCAGTAAATAAAAATGACTAAATATATGACTTAATTAATGACTAAAATAATGACTAAATCAATGACTAAATATATGACTAAATAAATGACCAGTTAACAACAATCAATGACTAAATATATGACTAAATATATAACTATATAAATCACTACCATGACTAAATAAATGACCAGTTAAAAACAATCAATGACTAAATTAACGACTAAATCAATGACCAAATTAATGACCAAATTAATGACTAGATAAATGACTAAAATAGTTTAGTCATAAATTTGGTCGTGTTATAAATGACCAGCAATAAACTACTAATGGTCACGTGACCAAAATTAGTCATTTATATGCAATTTTTAGTAGTTTATTTAGTCATATATTGTTGTTTTTGTACTAGTGATACCAACACTTAACTTTACAAATAATGAGTAAAATTAAATGAAAAAGAGGGTCCTTTCTATGCAACACCATAATCATTATTAGTGTGTGAGTATCTATGATATTTGTATTCTATATAAAATTTACAATAACATAATGGACGATTAAACCACTAGAACTAGTGTAAGCCTAATCATTAGCTAATATAATTACTAAGTTGTGCACATAATGTAATATAACTAATTTAAGAGATGTGTGACATATTTTGTCATCTCCATAAACCTAAATACATAATGATATCATAGCTCTAGATACATAGTGTATCATGCCTTGATGTATTTCATCCTTAAAACATGCAAAGAAACCAAATAGTAAGATTGATGTAAACCATTGCAAATATAGTTTCATGCTTTATCATTCAACCATGAATTTCGTAGTGATTCTAGGTTGATGGTACCTAAATACCATCCTTGATCAATATTTTTTATAGTATAATTACATCTTTCACCATAGTAAGTCCATTACTTTTTTCCCTGAAATGGTGATTACTTATGTGATGTCATTGATTGTTATTGTTTCTCTTTCGACTCCATGTCAACTTTTAGTGATTTCCTATTAATTCCATGTAGTATCATGACTCCTTGATGGTTGTCTCCATGATTATTTCCTCTCACAATGATGTAGATATTTATCTAGTGTGCTCTTTCTATATTTAAAAACTTATTTTATTCTCCATCACGTTTTCCACTTTTTTGCTAGCTCATGAAGAGAAATAGTATTTTCCTATATTTTATTTACATCTTGTCCTCTTGTTTATGCCTACTTCTATAGTGCATTTTTCAATCAATTTATAAAGCACTAAAATATTTTCCGTCATGTAGCTATAAAGTAAAACTAATATAAATATCTTAAATTATTTTAAAAATATTTAAATTTTTCGTAATACTTTCAATTATTTAGTGTAATGTTACATTTAATTATTTTACACTTGTTTTATTTACTTAAAAAGTATTTTATTTTAAGTTGAAATTATTTAAGAATTAATTTATTTTATTCACTTAAAGCTATTTTATTTGTTTAAGAGTTATTTTATAATTATAACTTTTCTTAAACATATATGAACTCTTTAATAAATTTTGTTAACAAACTCATGCATTATAGCCTATTTTTTGATGTCATTGTTTCTTAATATAATAAAATAATTCTTACCAAATAAAATTGACATTTCTTGACTTTTTCCAAATAGATACATTTAAAGTATCTATATTAATATATAGTACACTTTTGAAAGCCAAAGAAATAAAATTACAAAAATAATGATAATAACTATTAAAAAATAAAATAATGAATAAAAAATTAAAAAATTTAAATAAAAATAAAACAATTTAATTAAATTCAATCAGAGCATTTAATTATTTTTCTTTTGTAAATTTTAAATAATACCAATCAATTTTGTATGTTTCAAGTACAAAAGTAAGAAACCGATAAAAGTTGAAGTACCTGAGATACAAGGGCTATTTCATCTATATTCAAGTCTTGCCCGAAGACACAGTCATGCTTCACTGCAACCACAATTCATTTTTCAAACAGTAACTAATGGTAAGGTCCTATGGAGTTTAACTAAATCTGTCATAAATAACTAAGGGTAAGGTCCCATGGAGTTCACCTAAATCGACGCCCCAATCTGCGTATTGGCGATAAAGGGAAGCAATAAAAGCCCTTCCTGCTCCCAGACTCGTATTAACGCTCATAAAGCATTCAGCCATCCATGCGCACCTCTTCCCACTCAACGCTATGTCTTTCGCCCTCCAAATCTTTCCATTCTCTTCATACGCCACTCCCTGTACAAGATTAATGTATTTTGAGTAAAACACGCATTCATTCATGTACAAGAGGATAAAACGCTGAAAGCTTTACATATTGTCTGTTTAATTATTGATTAAAAATTAGAGTATAAGGTGTTTTTAATTTGTAATTAATTAATAAATAAGGTTAAATATGTATTCTAATGTTTGAATAGCCGTTGTCTTTTATCTCATTGAATAGTCAAAGATCAATTTTAATCAATAAAAATAAAAATAAATATTAAATTACTATTTAACGATTGAAATATATCTGATATTTTATTTGTGACAACCTGAGGACCCAGAATAGAAGTATTATTTTTGACGGCCTGTGCACTGATACCCCGCATAACGTGAATACCAAATTTGAGACCCATTTTATGCACACTCTCTGCAACTTGTTTGAATCCTTTTCCCCCAGCAGAAGAAGGCCATCGCGCAGGATCAGGAATGGGCCGCCCCCATTCATCTATAATATCATATCCTGGAGAAGCCATTGATGCACCGCTTTCATGTTTCCTGTACCACAAGAAATCTACAACTGCATACTGAAGAAAAAGCATCTCCTTCACATTAGTGAACAATACATATTATTTTTTCCAAATTTTTAAATATTGTATCAAATTCATTTCTTTGATGTTCAAATATGAAAACAACAGTTTCAAGTAAATACACTGTCAGCAATTCACTTTTAATAATTTATCACAATAGAATATTCATCACTAACAATTCACTTTCAATAATTTATGACAGTAGAATATTCATCACTAGCAATTTTCTAAATATATATGTCAATGAAATGTTTGTTGAAAATGAATTGTTGACGATAAATTGTTGACAGTGAATATTCCTAAAACCGAAAACAACATCTAAATCAAACACTGATATCTACTCTATCTCTGCCTCTCTGAATCATTGTGCAAACATTCATTAACAAAATTTTGCCTCCTGTATGTGAAATGTTTCTGTAGGAAGCTGAATTGTGAGTAAAGAGAATCTCTCAAGTAGAGGAAATTAAGGTAAAGAAAGCTATGAGATTCTTGAGAAGCTATTAATATTTAGTAGATGGTAACTATACAATGTATCTTATTGATGAAAATCTTAATTGTATGAGGACCCAATCACTGTACAGGTTTGGTAATGCTGAACAGCAAGGACTTATTTTTTAAGATTTATTTATTATTCATAAAATTAAAAAGTTAATTTGTAAGAGTGATTGTATGTTCTTTAATTATGTCATTCATCAAGATTCATATTTTCAGAAATCTGATTTAAGAGATAAAATCAGGTGACTTTTGGTGGAATAAATATCTTTTAGTCTTTGGCTCTCATCAAGCAGTATCAGATTTCTGCTCTTATATCAGATACCAAAACAATTTCATGGATGATATAAAAATTTCTGTTAAAAAAGAATTAATATGATGTACGGAATATAAATCAGACGTTAAGCTGTTGAAAGACATAAATAATGATGACATATTTGAATCTCTGTTTTGAATAAGAGAATCTAATATGATCAAAATTGTAAAGATTGCGTTATTAAGACCTTGCAAATAGAATCCTGACTATTGCCCATTTTTTTCTAAGACCTTCCAAATAGAATCCTGACTATTACCAATTTCTCTTATTGAAAAAAATTGAGAACTTGAGGGAATCCAAAGTTAGCTTATGGAGGCATTGGGTCCTCTCTCCTTAATGCTTTTTCCACCTCTTATAGCAGTTGTTTTGTTAAAGCAAAATTTTCATAAGAAAAACATTAGAAGAGGGTATTTGACTTTTATTCTTACCTGGTATCCAAAAGAGAGGAGCTTATCCGAAAGGATTTGGGCATTGGCAAGAAATTGTTTCTCTGAAATAATCCAAGAAAAAGAATCGTATGAATTCCAGCCCCTTGGTGGGGAGGCCGCTCGCGAGCCCTCAAATCTTCCATCATACACCGTTTCTACTTTTGGGTCCACTGATTTGAAGGTGGGAAAACCATACAACACAAGTATTGCTGAGAGGATTATAATGAAAATAAAAGCGGACAACGAAAATGGTCTGCAAACCGCTCGTCTGCACAATCCCATCTCGTCTTTCATGGTTAGTCGCTGCAATTGCACATCTGCTATTGGCGTTGAAATATTCCTGGAAATACTTTCAAAGATGCAAGCATTGAAATATACTTAGAAATATTTTTCAAAGATGTAAACATTTATCTAAATTGAAATGTCGAGGGGAAAATATCTGAAGAATGGTTGGTCCAGATTCAGAGCTACGAGTTCTGATATGATACTCCAAATTGCTATCACGCTGACTTGACCATATTAATGAGTAATTAAAATTCAAAATCATCTTGTTTGAATTTTAAGAATTATTGATTGTTTTAGTCTCTATCGGGTGTACGTGATTGGAATTCGAAAATATAAGTGTTTGAATTATTAATCAAATGCACATTTAGCATTCTCTTTCCGTCCAATTTAATTTGACTAGAAATTATTGGTCATAGCACGTAAATTGAATAATGAAGATGACGTTTTGGCCATTTCCCTTTACGTGTCAAAGATGATCTGATCGTCAATCCATCCAAATGTTTGCAAGGAACGCCATCTAAACTGATAAAATATAGAACTGGAAAATATGATCCTCAAAGAACTCAACAGATCCCTAAACCAATTCTTAGAATAGTGAATCTTACAACACAAATGAGTCAATTGTCCTAGTTAACTGAGACACGTGTTCTAGTTTATTCATTATTTCTAACATAAAAGTGCGTATAAGAGAGTTGGAACTTGGAATTGAAGGGGAGAGATAGAGGATAAAACAAAACCCAAAACATAGCGCAGAAAAAAAAAACACAGATGTATCCAAAAGATTTGAGTTTATATATTTCATTCAAAATATATACAATTTAATATCATAGAACAGAGTCGCTGCTCTTTTTTCATTCAAAAAAGAGTATATGGAGAGACCCCTGTTCAGTGGCTGCATTTTCAAGCTACTACTACAGCATAGCATTCATATACCTTCATACAAAAGATTATCTTTTGAAGAGTTGTTGCTACAACAATATATTGACTGTTTTCCTTCTCAATATATACATATCAAAACAAGACTCTTAAAGTCTATGTAAGAGCTCAGCAAAAAGGAGGCAACACAAAAAAATTAATTACAATTAATGTTGCAGCATGGGAATATCTTAAAAATGAGATTATGTAATATCTTCATATTTAAAATTGTTCCGATGTTGAGAATGACCAAGGGAGTTGAATTAAGTCTGAGTTGGTGATTGATATCTTGCACGTGTGAGCTGAGAGGATAGAGAAATGGCGAGGGAGAGTGAATGAAGAAATACGGAGCTGGATTAAAGACAGGTAGTTGGGATTATTTCCAACATTCTCCCTTAATCACAACTACTGTCGTCTATGATGCCCAATCGATCTCTTTGATAGGAAAAACTTTATTTTCCTAATGCCTTGGTAAAAATGTTTGCACATTGATCTTGAGACCTGCAAAAATCCAAAAAGATTTCTCCATTGTTGATTAGTTTTCTAATGAAACGACATCTTGTGTCAATATGTTTGCTTCTCTTGTGAAAAAATGGACTTTTTGACAATGTTATAGCTGAGTTGTTACCACAATATATCTTTGTTGCCTCTTCTTGTTTTTGCCTGAGATCTTTCAAAACTCTTCTCATCCAAACTGCTTGACATGATGCACCTATGACTGCTACATACTCTGCTTCAACATATGAAAGAGCCAAAATTGGTTGTTTCTTTGAAGCCCATGATACTACATTTATTCCAAAATGAAAAACATAACTAGAAGTGTTTTTCCTATCATCAATACTTCTCGCACAATCACTATGCATACACCCTACAAGTTTCAACTCATTTGACATTGAATAATGAATACCATAGTTCCTTGTTCCACTCACATATCTTAGAATTATTTTCCCTGCTTTCCAATGAGAATCCTTTGGCGACTCCATAAACCTTGAGATAAGACTTACTACATACATAATATCTAGCCTTGTGGTTGTTAAATACATGAGGCTACCAACAAGTCTTTTATGCAAAGTTGGATCAATGTTGGCTCCTTTATCATCCTTGATTTTAGTCCTGTGACAATTGGTGTTGGAGCTGATTTGCAATTTGTCATGTTTACCTATTCAAAATGTCATTATCATACTTAGATTGGGAGATGTGTATACCATTATCATTTTGATTCACCTCAATGCCAAGAAAATACTTCATGAGACCTAAATCGATCATTTCAAATTCATTTTTCATGTCTCCTTGAACAAATCAATTACTAAATCACTCATGAATATCAAGTCATCAACATACAAACAAATAATTATGATCTCACCTTTCTCATTCATCTTGGTGTATAATTTAGGCTTGTTGTTGCACCTATTGAAGCCATTTTTGCAAATGGTTAGATTCAATTCTACTATGCCATGCTTTTGGGGCTTGTTTGAGTCTATATAGTGCTTTCTTGAGCTTGTAGACTTTGTCTTCTTGACCCAAAATCTCATACCCAAGTGGCTACTACACATAAACTTCTTCTTCAAGACAACCATTCAAAGAAGTTGATTTTACATCCATTTGATAAACTGGCCACTTGTTTTGAGCTATTATTGCAAGTATTATTTGCATAGTGTCTAGATGTGCTACTAGAGCAACTGTCTCATTGTAATAAACCCTAGGCTATTGTCAATATCCCTTATCCACTAGCCTTTCTTTATTTTTTTCACATCATCATTTGCATTTAATTTGGTTTTATAAACCCACTTCACTCCTATGACATCCTTGTCTTTTGGAAGTATCACTAACTCCCATGATTGATTCTTTTCATCTGCATCAATTTCTTCATCCATTGCATTTACCCATTTTTCTTGTTTAATTGCATCTTCAAAATGAGTTGGATCTTCTACTTGTGAATAAAATGCAAAAAGAGAAATCAAACCAACATTATTCTCACCTTCATTTTTCTCATAAATGTTTCTTATACTTCATTTTTTTTGTCTCTTCAAGCTTGCAAATGTAGAATTTCACATATCACTTGAACTAGAACTTGTGGAATGTTGACTTGATGGTCAATCACCTTGAATACCACTTGTGGTTGGTGTTTATTATCCATTTGAAGGAGTAATGATGTAGGAGCATCCGGGCTCACAAGCAATTCTACATCACCAAAAATAAATATTTTCTTTTCTTGTTTTTTTTTTGCATTTTTGGTGTAGGTTGGAGCTTCAAGAGAATCTTTTAGAGTTTGGAAGGATAAAATATTTATTTTATCAAATCTTGGCTTCCATTCAAAATCAAAGGCAAAAAAAGGTGTTTAATGTGATAAATTAAAATTATTATATTAGAAAATCTCAATGTTTCAAGGGTTGAAGGGGTCTAGTGGCATATTGTAAATTGAAAATTAATTATTTTTCTCAGTTTGGATGCTTAGAGAGTTTTTATGTGGCAAGTGGAATTTGGCATTCCATCTTTTCAATTTGCATGTCTAGAATGGAGGAAAAAGCTAGTGATATTTGGAAAAAAATAATAAATGACTTTAGTTTTCAATTTAAGGTGAATGAGCACGAATTAGTTCATGATTTTATTAATTTTTATGAAGAATTTACAGCAGAGAGTCATGGAATATGGTGCAGCAACTTTGTGTGCCATATTTGGAAGAATTTAATGATGAATTTTAAGCACAAATAGAAGAATTTCAAAAGACAATTAAAGGGAAATGAAAGAGCAGATTTGGGTGCCTCTTTTGGTGCCCTAAAAAAGGTTTTAACAGATTCAAGAGGCAGCTATCAATAGCAGCAAGTTTGGGGAGAGAACTTGAAGGTTGCTCCTGAGAGTTGCACAAGAAAGAGTGCAAAAATCAGCTTGTGAAGAGAAGAGGAATAAGAGAAGAGAAGAGGGATAATGTAGGTGTTCAAGGTAGCCATGAGGGCTGCATAATGAAGAAAAAAAATAGATTTTAGAAGATGAGTGAAGTCAAGAAATTTTGAAGACACGAGGATAAGCTACATGAGTTGTAGGTGGAGTTGAGGTGCTAGAAGGTGAATAGTTTGCAGAAGCTCACATATTTGAGCATAGATTGTGTTCAAGAATGATATTTAATTTCCATATTTGATGTTTGTAAGGGTTTTAATTGTTGTATATCAGTCCATAGATGACTTAAATTTATGTGTAATCAGATTTCTTAAACTTAGCAATTTAATGTTTTCATTTGCAAACAATCTATGGAGTTTAGTTTGTAAGTTCTTATTTCTATTTCAGCAATTGTTGTGAGGATTTTAGAGGGGGTTTTGAGAGTGTATGAATTCCTCCCCTTCATCAAGTAGATGCTAGAATGTGTGGGATTTTCCTTACACGTGATGATGGTGTCATTTGTTAACCACTTTTTTGACCTTGAATGGGTGTGGAAGGAGTCACATTTGATGGAGTAGCTATTGGTATACAAACCTTTTTATCTTCTTGTGATAAGCTAGCTGCTATATTGATTGTTTTCTCCAAACTTTCATCCCATGCTTCATCTTCTATGAGAAACACATCTCTTCTGATTATAATTTTCTTGGTTATTAGATTGTATAGTTTTTATGTCTTAGATTCATCACTATATCCAACAAGTACACATTTTTCTCCTTTGTTGTCTAATTTTCTTCTTATCTCATTCGACACATGTGCATATGCCACATATCCAAATACTCTCATGTGAGTAACATTGTTTTTTCTTCCAAATAATGCTTCTTCCAAAATTATATTCTTCAAACTCTTGGTTGGACATCTAGCCCAATATTCATTTGAAAAATATTTTTCTTTCAACATGCTTCTTTCCATTTCCATAATTGTTCTATTTTTTCTTTCAACTACCACATTTATTTGAGGTGTGTATCTAGTTGTGAATTGCTTGTGAACTCCATGGTCTTTGTAAAATTTAAAAATTCATTTGAGATGTATTCAACACCTCTATCTGTTCTTAATGCTTTGACGTGGTGCTCACTTTTATTTTCAACAATTGCCTTGAAGTGACTAAAGAAATCAAACACTTCATTCTTATTCTTTATAAAGTAGACCCATGTTTTCCTTGAATAATCATGAATAAAAGTCAAGAAGTAGAAACTTCCACCAATTGAGGGTGTTTACATAGGTCCATAGAAAACTTAATACACAATCTCCAAGGTGCTTTTGCTCTAATTGACTTGCTAGCTAGAACTATTTCTCTATGTTGTTTTCCCAAGATGCATCCTTCACAAACTCTTTCCAATTTATCTATTAATGGGAAACACATTACGCTAATCTTCTTATTTATTAAGTTTAGACCTCGAAAGTTGAGATGCTCGAATTGTAGGTGTCATAACCAATTTTCATCTTTTATTTCTGCTTGAAGGATTGTTTGTGTGAGTGTTGTAAATTCTTCTTTATCCACTTGTGAGCTCATTGTAGGGTGTTCTTGAGCATATTCCACATTCAAATCCGTCTTAATCTTTAGGGGAGACATTATATTACTTGTCATTTGACTTTGGCAATGAGTTAATTATTTAGAAATTTATCCAAAATAATGCATTCTCTATTTTTGGAAAAGACTTTAAACCCCTCTTGAATAAGTTTTCCAATGCTCATTATATTTTGTTTTATTAGGATTGTAGAAGAGTCATTTTGGGACCTAGCACACCCCCTTTTAAGAATATATTATTCTCAAAATCTTCAAGAGTGTCTTCTATATCATGTTGGATCCATTTTCATTATGTTAAATTCTTCTTCGTGCTTACACTTGCATTGAATTGAACATTTGCCTCCACTAGTTGCACAA
Source organism: Sequoiadendron giganteum (assembly GCA_007115665.2). NCBI lineage: Eukaryota > Viridiplantae > Streptophyta > Pinopsida > Cupressales > Cupressaceae > Sequoiadendron > Sequoiadendron giganteum. The sequence continues at coordinate 41,945,156 of CM021106.1, read as the reverse complement.
TATCCTCACTAACATCTTTAATTTTTCATATTGCAGGATTCTTTTGTCTCTTTTGTGGAGGGATTTTTATTATCAATCTCTTTATAAAGGGATTATTATCATCAATCTCAAGTTGTGTCATATCTAGTTGATAAATGGGACCTATTCTTCATTTGAAAAGATTAAAAACCCACAAAATCATCATCATCATCAGTATTTGAAAAATAAAATGGTAAAAATTCATCACAAATCCAAAAAAGTATTGGTTGTTGAGAAAAATACCCTTACATATCATTTTAAAATTTTAAAATATTTTGAGAAGAAAATATAATGAAACAAGAGTCTTAAGCATTCTAGTGGCCATTATTGTGGCTTTCATGATAATTGCAAGTGAATCCAACTTTTATTATGATTATGAAAAATAGTCAAAGCGTTGATTAGGAAAGAGAAACTAAGAGTGTTGCAACCTAACTTGAAGGGTCAACATAACCTTGTACATGTGATGGAGGTAAAAAAAATATTAGTCACATGCGTAATGAGGTGGTAATTTTTGTATTTTTGTATTCAAGTCTATTTAGCTAAGGCCTAATCAAAGCCTAGTTTATCACAGAGTAATTAAAAAGAGACCAATATCTACCTTAAATATTTTAAAGTTAACCAATAATGAAAATAATTTACAATATATTTCAGGGTGATCCCACAATGCTGGTTTACAATTTCTGGGAGATTATGATTTTTGCTGAAATCATATATTTTTAGAAAATATAATTATTTAAGCCTTAAAAAGTTCCATTTGAAGGATTCCAATTGAAGAGGGTTTGATCAAACCATCTCAGATCAAACCCCCTTAGATAGAACCCTGTTAGTTTTAAACCATACCTATAACGAAGTCTCCTTTACACCTATCAAAATGCTGATAAAAACAACTTTTGATTTACCTTTTGGGGGATCAAATGAATTCATTTTGTAAAAAAAAATTGTAAGCATGTATTCCTTATTATAAGCTTCCCAAAAAGTATAATTTTAAATAAATTTAATTTATTATTATGTTTATTTTTTATTTCTTGTGAATGTAGGTTTTTCACCAAAAATCAAACTCTTTATTCTACAAATGTGGAAAAATAGTAGATTATCAATATATATATATATATATATTAGTGCACTAGATATTGAAATCCTTGATCCAACCAAAAAATAAATTGAATTTCGATATATACAAAAGAAGTTATGTTGTATACAGTCCGCCTATGTCTAAATTGTAATTGGTTTGACTTTGAAACTTGATTAAGGAAAAAATATTCAATAAAACACTATGAAACCAAATGAAAGCACTAGATATTGTAGTTACAAATCTAAATTAAAAAAAAAAAAGAATTTTATCCTTCATCGAAAAAAATTTATGTTGTATACGGTGAGCATCACTCCTTAAAAATGGTGTTTACTGAGAAAAAAACTAGTTTCTGAAAGAGATGGAAAAAGAAGTGCAATTTGATTCCAATTTTTTTGAAAAAATAATATTTAGAACTTACAGACAAAATGTCACAAATTACTAGTTTGCATCATCTTCAAATTCCTCACGGTTTAGTCGCTATAGGTGTCTGTGTAATGCCCCGCCAAGTAACCTTAAAAGGAAGTTGCAATTAACATCATAAGCGAACCAAATTTTTTTTTTATAAAGTGCATTTAACATACACATTCACTTACTAGTTAACAACAACCTCTAAGGCTACAAGATTAGGATTACTTAAACCCACATATACATATTACATATAACCATAGCATTATGAACTTTATGATATAAACATCATGCATCATAAGAATACCACATAACATAACAAGATAATCAACCAAGATACAATCTCATAAACATTATCTTAATCCAATAGATACATCACTCATTCCCAGAATGAGGCAATAGTACAAATGATTACAATTACAAAATTCCACCTTATAAACATAAAAGGGATAAAATAACTTATACAAGTTAAAATATTACAATGCAAGATAATACAACAAGGACCACGAGCTGTCCATCTGGATGTCTCGCCACCAAGTTCTGAAGATCGATGGGGACCCAACGGTTTTGGTGCATGTTCCACCCAACCAATGTGGTACCCGAAGGCCCACCCCCCATGCTAGGAGATAGTAACAAAGTAACATGGACAAAGATCTACTACCTCTAACCAAAGGCAGACTCATACTGACTCATACTGTTATAACCGACCAAATGAATTAACAAGTACAACTCATTCACTATACAAGTACGAATCAAATACAACTCATTCACCATACAAGTACAAATCAAATACAAAACAAGTACACTACAAGTACAACTCCAACATCACTGACATAGGTCACATTGCTTCCAGACATAAAGTAGATCAAGTATGTTCAAATAACCATACACATAAAATAATTAACAACAATTGTCATAGATAGAGTGTCATCGCAAGGTTTGTCATGAGATCTCTTCTGGGCATTCTTCATAGGCTCCGGCACAACTAATCCTGGTGGCCTCAACCAAATCCCGGCACTCATACTCACTTATGCGGAATCAACTACCTCTCACAAGGACAAGATAGTTGATCTTGCCATTCTAGGCCTTCTCACTCATCCCAAGTCTAAACAAGCCCTTGTGTCTATGAGTGAGGTAAAATTATCTTGATTAATGTGAGAAGTTAGTCCTAATCTTCTAAGTACATTATTTTAATTACCACTTATTTAAATCACTCATGAAGGTTATCCAGTTTACCTCTTTGGGCTCTGGTGCCTAACAGAAGCTACTCTTCTATTCGACAACACACACTCAAACAATCCACCAAGGGAACCATAAGTGCATACCAACTAGGCATCATAATCCACTCCAACACAAGGAGGATACAAATACTAGAAACTCACTCTAAACATCTTGGAGGCAACAATCACATAGTCCACTCCTTTCACAGGAGGTACAAAAGATCTCACTCCAAACATCTTGGAGGCAACAACACATAGTCCACTCCTTTCATAGGAGGCAACAAGATGAAACCACATAACAAGGTCACTCCATACAAGGAGACACGGATCCCATAATCCGCTCCTAACCAAGGAGGTGCAAACATCCCCGTTCATGAAAATTGGGTAAAACTGAAAAGACGCCATGCACTACCCAAGGGAAAACAACTGGATGACATAAAGATTCAACAACCCTTATCCTCTAAGTTCTTCTGGAAGACTTATAATTTAGGACTAACACTAAATCCCAAAACCAACAATGCAACTTGACGACATAGCAACAAAAGCATTCAAGTCATCAATCAAATCTAATATTTGGATTTTCTAAATCCATACTCATTCAATAGGTAGTGTTGAACAAAGTCAAAGACATGATAACTAGATCATCTAAAATAATCATAACCCCTATTTCCCTTTTCATTATTGAAAATCTAAAACAATTAAACTTACTTCCCTTTACTGAATACAGAGAATTAAATCCTTTAAGATAATCATGAGGAAGATACTACTTTTGGATATACTAAATCCATACCTCTTTCATAATCCAATCACAATGATTCAATTAATCTAAATAGAAATTAATAAATAACATAATTGATTGTCTCATCAATAAAACAACTTCTTAATTTATTTTTAAATCGACACAAATCCATGCAAGTAAACTCTTTCCATTTCCTAACCAAATCTTATATCTCATTCAATTTTCTATTTAAAACATTCAATCACTTTAATATAATAACATATTGTTTCTCTATCCATTTTCCATATATACTAATCAATCCATTTTTAAATCTCTATTCAATAATACATTGCATGCATCTCATTAAAATAAAATACGATAATGAATTTTACACTGAATATATATATATGCTTCATATTATATAAACACCATTAATATTTCATTCACAATGACTAGACTACTCTATGAAACATAATAACTATTTGCCTTTTTCAATATAGTTAGTTCTTAAATTTACTTCTAATGCAACCTAACACTATTGTAAACAACCTTTTTCAATTTTCTATCTGGTTTCTATATCTCATCAACTATCCATTTAAAAACATGCAATTTCATCAATGTATAAAAATATCTTTTGGCTTGTCTATTTGGCCACGCATTCATATTGTTTCTAATTAAATCTCATTAATTAAAACAAACATTTAAATATAAATATTTCTATAATTCTTCAATATATTTAAATATTTTTCTCTATACATTTTCTACACATACTAATTATTTCTTTTAGAACATTAATAATACCCAATTTGCAAATAACAGAATAAAATAAGATAAAATATTATTTATTCTCTCAAATGGATATATACCTTCACTATATATCTACTAAATATAAATTAATATATTTAAATATATTTAATCATTAACATATCTTCTATCCTTTGCAGAATATCAAATTGATTAATTCAAAATAAAAATATCCTTTATCATCAATATTTCAAAATATAAATATATTTTTCCAATTAAATCAAATTAATAATTGGACCTTTTACATATGAATTTAAATTTCACAATTCAATTGTAAATTATGCATTCTTTAAATCAAATATTTAACTCCTTCAATTAAACTTTAACATGTCATTTTAAAATAAACAATAATTTCCCCATATGTTTATAATTTTAATTTCACTAATCTAATCCACAAATTTTATTTAAAATAATAAAAATAAATATAATACTTTAGTATTATAAATTATAATATAAAATATTATTAAATAATATTTTAATATTATAATAACAATACATAAAATATTAATATTCATAAATATCAATTTATTATTATTTTATTTTCAGAACAGCCATGGGAAAATAATTTAACAGTAGTCTCATGTTTTAAGCATAACTCAAAAACTACGATCTGGGTATTTGAGATGTTTTGACAAGGGTAATAAAACTTCAAAATGCAAAAACCCTTTAAATTGCTTGAAAACCCAGTTTGCGAAAGTGAAGTTATAGGTGGCGCAACCAGACCATTTTATAATGAAAATATAACTATACTGCAGATTTTAAAATCCGATTTTTAATAATAACAAAGGGTTTCATTTTCTAAAAACATTCTAAATGCCTTGTTCAATCTCTATGTTTAATTTCAATAATAATAAAATCAATTTCTCCAAATAATTTAAATTCAACTAAGGTTTTCACAATTTTCACTCAAGAATTTTCACAAGCAAAGGCTATAAATTTGTTTAATTCTTTTCTTCTAATATCAAATTTATTTTCTAAAACAGATTTAACAAATAAATCTTTAATCACTACTATTTTAAAAAAAACAATCAAGAACAATAAAATACAAAGAAGAAAACCTGGTACAAGAAGCTATAGGAAGAGATGAATTTCTGATGCAAGCCTCCTCCAAAGATTTCCTGAATTTTTTTCAATCTTCCAATGAATCCAATCCAAAATCCAACAAATGCAAACAATCTTTCCTTCAGTCAATTCTACAATCAAACTTTCTTCAAACCCTTGTGCAAATTTTCCAAAATTTCTTCCCTGCTGTAAAAATGTATTTTTTTCAAAACTTTCTTCCCCTAAAATTAAAACATATATTCTTATAAATCAAAAATACCTAATTCAACCCTAATTCACATTACATGCAAATTAGATATTTCAATTTCAATTTCAATTTCAATTTTCAATTTCAATTTCAATTTCACTTTTCAAAAACCCACTTTCAATTTAAAATGAAATTTCAAATAATAAATTAATTTCCAAAGTTGCAACCAATTTC
>CM021106.1:41925541-41939336 GCA_007115665.2 Sequoiadendron giganteum | reverse complement strand
TATACATTAAACACTCAACCCTCAATTCTCAACCCTCAACCCTTAATCCCTCAACCCTCAATCCTTAAACCCTAAACCCTCTACCCCTTACATTGGACCCTGAACCTAATCCTTCAACCATATACCCTCAAAACTATACCCTAAAACCTTTACCTTCAACCAAATAAACCCTTAACCCTAAACCCTTCAACCCTAAACGCTTAAACCTTAAACCTTCTACCCTATACCCTCTACCATCAAACCTATTCCATCAACCCTCAAACCTTAAACCCTAATACCCTAGAAACCATCAACCCAATAGGTCCTCCACCCTAATCCCTCAACCCTATACCCTCAACCCCTATCACTTTCTCTCTATCTATACATCTCACCTCTCCCTCCTTCCCTGCCTCCCACCCTCTCTAATTATCTCTATCTACCGTCTCCCTCTTTCTGTGTACCTCTTGTTCAATCAATCCCTACCACCCTCTCTCATCCCTCTATCCATCTCTCTTTATGTCCCTCCCACTCCATCCCACTCTCTCCCACTACCTCTCTCTCCCTCTCTCATGTCTCTTCCTCCCACCCCCTCTCTCTCTAAGGTCTCTCCTTTTGGCAACCTACCTAGGTAACTCTCTCTTTGTCTCTCTCCCCTCTCTCCATCTATCCCTCCAACCCTACCTAGATAAGTCCCTCTCACTCCACCCCCCTCTTTCTCTACCTCTATCAGGTCACTCCCTCACACCCTCTCCCTTTCTCAGGTCTCTCACTCACACTCCCTCTCTCTCACACTCCCTCTCACTACCTATCTCTCAAGTCTCTCCCTCTTACCCCCCTCACACTCTCAAGTCTCTCCCTCTCACACTCTCAAGTCTCTCCCTTTCCACCCTACCTACATAACCCTCTCTTTCTCTTTGTCTCTCTCTCTCCCTCTCCCTCAATTCTCTCTCTCCCTCTCCATCAATTCTCTCTCTCTGACCCCCCCTCTCTCTCTCTCCCTCCCTCTATCCCTCCCACCCTACCTAGCTAAGTCCCCCTCAATCCAACCCCTTCTCTCCCACTCCCTCTCTCTTAAACTCTCACTTCGACCCCCTCTCCATCTCTCTAGACTCTCTCTAAATTCTCCCTTCATCTAAAGACATACATAAATGCATACATACAAGCATAATACATATGTACATATAATCTTACATCCATACAAGCATACATACATACATGTACATAAAAATATATCAGCATACATTAATATATTAGCATTTAACATAAAGTAAGACATAGTGCGAGCGCGTTATAACGCGCTCGCGTTATGTGCTAGTAGACATGTTCCCCGTAGAAGCAAAAACCATGTCAAAAGTGAGATATGATGCGAGCGTGTTATAACACGCTTGCGTTATATCTTGCTTTGGGAATTACCGAACTTTAATCTTGGTATTTGCCTTGGAATTCCAACCCAAAGGCTTGGAGGGCATTCCCAACGACCAGAGACGTGTTTTTAAAAAATTCACCATATTTCTCATAATCGAGTTCGTGCTCACCGTCAGGATTGCACGTGGTTCAATATCGAAAAAATTGAGCACATGGGTAATGTTGGGTTATCTCTTAGTTTTGTTTATTTAATTAAGATGAGATAATAGAAGAATTAGAAGATTTTAAATGTGAATGTGAACGTGAACTATATAAATAAATATTTTTATTTATTCAATAGTAGAGGAATTTAGGATAATTAATCAAATAAATTATATTTAATTAATCGGATTCTCTAAACCAATTTTAGGTGTATACATTTGTTTCTAAATTTTCACTAATATTCACATTTTATGAGTTATCTATAAACATGCAAAATAGTTAATTTAATGTTTTGAATGTATATTCAATATTATTCAGTTTCAAACATTATAATAATATATACCATCATTAATAATAAGCACTTTTATTCCATCTTCCTACACAACACAAACATTTATTTCAAATTGCTTTTCTTCTGAATTCAAAGCATTTCACAATTACATTCTACTATACTTAATATTAAATACTAAGCTCTATACATACAAATTCTAAATTAACAAAAAACTATCGACGTACCCATTGCACGCCAAGATGTGATTGCTACTATAATTATTTATTTATTTAAGAAAATTCATCACTAGCATAATGAATTTACCCCATACCTTAATAAATAAAACATTCTTAATATAAAATTATGCTTATTTTTTAATTCTCCACTTTTTCTTGTTTCCAAATGATTCCACATGAATTACACAATGACTACTATATATTAGTCAGCAGAAAAAATAAATAAAAAATAAAAAATAAAAAATGAAAAATGAAAAATGAAAAATGAAAAATGAAAAAAGAAAAAAGAAACTTTTTCAAATAATCAATCAAACACTCAAATTTATGACCATAACTTAAAAGATTTTTCAATCCATCAAATCAATCAATTAAGTGGAAATGTCGTGACTCTTTCCGGTTCCCAGTGTGTTTTGCTTTCGGTGTACGTTGGCCTTTTATGTGCTCTGCCTTTCTATAGGGGGTAGGCGCTATAATTAATTTACTCGTTAATCAAAATGGACATAAAGGAAGATGCTGCTTCAAAATTTTCCTAAAATTTTCCACCAGAGATTGGAAAAACTATAATGAAAATGAGAGATTCAGACCCGAAAGTCAAGATTTTAGACTTGACTAGTCTACGGAAATTTCAGAACTATTTATGAGTATAAATTTTCCTATACATGTTTTGGGGAGAGGGCCCTAGTGGTACGGGGTCCTATTCTTGGCAGTAGTCTATCCTTTCGAATAACAATGTAAATTTACTTTAAAATCTTTATAATAATTTATTTGGTAAGGTTTTTATTTATAATTAAGATTTGAGGATAACATCGTCAATTATGATGTAATATTCATATGTTTTTTGTTAGTGTTTAAAATGATCTTTTAAAAAGAGTGGATTAATAGTTGTGCATGAAGTTTTAATAATTGTGTATTAAGTCGTGCTTTGTTGGTGTACAAATATAATATCACATGGTTTGTTGCTTTTTAGATCTAAAGAATACATTGCATTCAATTATAACTACTTATGAAACACTAACAATTTTGATGTCATGATTGCTAGTGCTATATTCTTAAAAATATTGGGCACTAAATCCACAATTACTATCATAAACATTGGAACATTCTCACCTATCATGTCCTCTCCCTACCATTAAGCACATTCAAAATAAAATAAAAAATATATTTATTAAATAATTAAGTTTATTTTTTATTTTTAAAAGTTGTTTAAGTACCATATTTCGAAGTCAATAGACACAATCAATGTTTGAGTTAAAATTGTTATTAAATAATGAATATTTTATCAATATAGGTCACATAGAAATGACATATATAGATCTCATTGCCAATATTGTAAAATGACATAAAGTTACACATTATGTGTTTGAAATTTTTGAGAGTTCATATTCCAATAAAAAGCCTATTTATAAAAAAGATGCATATTAATTGTCCCAAATACATATGAAGTTGTTATCCATAAAAAAAGACAATGATATGAATATATAATCCTTTAATAACAAAATAGTTCATCAAGTGTCAAATTTTTTTTCAATGTTCCATATTTCTTCATGAACATAACATCTTCAAGTAATATTTGCTTAGCAAATGGTCATTTCCACTGTGAACTCTTGTAAGCATTATATCAAATTTGTAAGGTTCACTAATCAAGCTGTCAAAACAATTTGAATAAAAAGACCTTTGATCAAACAAGTAATCAAGCAATTAGATTTCTAGCTATAATTCAAATATTTTAACTTCCATCAAATCCATCAATTGATTCCTCTATCTAATATGTTTTAACCCTAACAATTTAGTATCACTCAATCAAATGAAGGTGTAACACTTCCTTTATGGCATGGCTACAAATACATCATGCACTACTATATTATTTTCTATATGATCATCAACCTACTATACTAAATTGGTGATCTAATATTTACTATTGTATGTTTAAATTACAATAGTTACAATTTTATCATCTATAACTTGTTGATATTATATTACTCATTAATTTCCTAAAGTTTACATTTCCTACATGTCTTGTTCATAATTTCTTCTAAATGTTTTAACTTGAGATTATATTTTTTATAAACCACAAATGAGGCATGTAGTGTAAGATTAGATTTTCTACAAATTCTGTATATCCTACTACATAACTACAAGTTCAGATTATGTATTTATTTTTTAGTAAAGACGAAACAACTCCTATTGAACATATCTCATATAATACCAAATATAAAAACAAAAAAATACAACTCTATTTTTCAAACTTCAACGAGCATCAAACAAGAAAATAAAATTGAGAAAACAAACACCAAAACATTGGTATAATAGCTAATTGCATTAGTGCTACTTGTGAAAGTAAAAGTATTAAATATTTTTTACATTAATAGTCATTTATGCATGTTGTGCAATCTTTTGTCTCATCATCACTACAAACTACAAAATTCGAGTTACAAACTATATTTCTAAGCTATAGTCATGGATTCAAATATAATTTTATATTTAACTATTACTTGAATATTAATCAAGAGTTTGATTGTTTGTGAACGGTGATCCCACAATACTAGTTTACAATTTTTGGTCAAACTGGACACTGAACTGATTTTTTCTAACTAAATCTTCACCTTTAGACTATAATACCCCTCCATTTTGCTTCTTGTTTGGTTTGCTTTATGCTATGTTTGGTTGCAGTTACTTTGATATTGGATACATTTTGTTATGATGTTTTGATCGCTACTATTGAGCGACAACATTATTGTGAGATGTAGTTATCTGATTATTGTTTCACATGCATTATAGATTAATGTTGTTGTAGAGTTAACATGAGATGTTATTATGAGATTACTGGATTATGATGGAAGTGTCAGTTTCGATGAGTGTATTGGTGAAGAGGACGGTTTCACATCACTCGCTTGCGAGCGCCCTACGAATCCGTAATTATGTCTTCACGGTGTGTATTATATGCTGGATATATCATATGATGTTGTTTACTTGGTTGCAGGATTGTAGGTACATGACATCGACTCCACCTGGTTTCACAGGTTTGAGCATGTCGATCCAACGGTTAAGTTGAACGGGAGATAGTAGCTAGATAACATGTGTCAAGTCTATACCCTAGCCTTAGTGTGTCATCAGTTGTGTGTGTCGAGTCATTGTCTGTCTTGCTTTGATGTTATTTAATTCTGAAGCATTCTTGATTTGGAAATAGATATTTAGAATAATTGCATTTAAATCATGTTGATGGTTATTTAATTTAAATAATGCAATGTGGATAAAAGTTTATACTTAAATTAATTAATTATATTTAGTTTATTTAATTAATTAAATTTGATCCAAGGGGTTGAATTTAGTTATTAAATAATTAAATTAATTAATTAAACGTGATGCAAGAGAATGAAAGGAAATAAAAGAATTAGAATTAATTTTGGAATTTAATTCCAACGTGTGGGAATTAAATTAGAAATTGTAATTAAATGTTTATTTGAGAAATTGGTTGCAACTTTGGAAATTAATTTATTATTTGAAATTTCATTTTAAATTGAAAGTGGGTTTTTGAAAAGTGAAATTGAAATTGAAATTGAAATAAATTTGCAAATTGAAATTGAAATTGAAATTGAAATATCTAATTTGCATGTAATGTGAATTAGGGTTGAATTAGGTATTTTTGATTTATAAGAATATATGTTTTAATTTTAGGGGAAGAAAGTTTTTAGAAAAAAATTTACATTGTTTGCACAGACATTTGTTGGAGATTGGATTCATTGGAAGATTGAAAAAAATTCAGGAAATCTTTGGAGGAGGCTTGCATCAGAAATTCATCTCTTCCTATAGCTTCTTGTACCAGGTTTTCTTCTTTGTATTTTATTGTTCTTGATTGTTTTTTTTAAAATAGTAGTGATTAAAGATTTATTTGTTAAATCTGTTTTAGAAAATAAATTTGATATTAGAAGAAAAGAATTAAACAAATTTACAGCCTTTGCTTGTGAAAATTCTTGAGTGAAAATTGTGAAAACCTTAGTTGAATTTAAATTATTTGGAGAAATTGATTTTATTGTTATTGAAATTAAACATAGAGATTGAACAAGGCATTTAGAATGTTTTTAGAAAATGAAACCCTTTGTTATTATTAAAAATCGGATTTTAAAATCTGCAGTATAGTTATATTTTCATTATAAAATGGTCTGGTTGCGCCACCTATAACTTCACTTTCGCAAACTGGGTTTTCAAGCAATTTAAAGGGTTTTTGCATTTTGAAGTTTTATTACCCTTGTCAAAACATCTCAAATACCCAGATCGTAGTTTTTGAGTTATGCTTAAAACATGAGACTACTGTTAAATTATTTTCCCATGGCTGTTCTGAAAATAAAATAATAATAAATTGATATTTATGAATATTAATATTTTATGTATTGTTATTATAATATTAAAATATTATTTAATAATATTTTATATTATAATTTATAATACTAAAGTATTATATTTATTTATATTATTTTAAATAAAATTTGTAGATTAGATTAGTGGAATTAAAATTATAAACATATGGGGAAATTATTGTTTATTTTAAAATGGCATGTTAAAGTTTAATTGAAGGAGTTAAATATTTGATTTAAAGAATGCATAATTTACAATTGAATTGTGAAATTTAAATTCATATGTAAAAGGTCCAATTATTAATTTGATTTAATTGGAAAAATATATTTATATTTTGAAATATTGATGATAAAGGATATTTTATTTTGAATTAATCAATTTGATATTCTGCAAAAGATAGAAGATATGTTAATGATTAAATATATTTAAATATATTAATTTATATTTAGTAGATATATAGTGAAGGTATATATCCATTTGAGAGAATAAATAATATTTTATCTTATTTTATTCTGTTGTTTGCAAATTAGGTATTATTAGTGTTTTAAAAGAAATAATTAGTATGTGTAGAAAATGTATAGAGAAAGATATTTAAATGTATTGAAGAATTATAGAAATATTTATATTTAAATGTTTGTTTTAAGTAATGAGATTTAATTAGAAACAATATGAATGCGTGGCCAAATAGACAAGCCAAAAGATATTTTTATACATTGATGAAATTGCATGTTTTTAAATGGATAGTTGATGAGATATAGAAACCAGATAGAAAATTGAAAAAGGTTGTTTACAATAGTGTTAGGTTGCATTAGAAGTAAATTTAAGAACTAACTATATTGAAAAAGGCAAATAGTTATTATGTTTCATAGAGTAGTCTAGTCATTGTGAATGAAATATTAATGGTGTTTATATAATATGAAGCATATATATATATTCAGTGTAAAATTCATTATCGTATTTTATTTTAATGAGATGCATGCAATGTATTATTGAATAGAGATTTAAAAATGGATTGATTAGTGTATATGGAAAATGGATAGAGAAACAATATGTTATTATATTAAAGTGATTGAATGTTTTAAATAGAAAATTGAATGAGATGTAAGATTTGGTTAGGAAATGGAAAAAGTTTACTTGCATGGATTTGTGTCGATTTAAAAGTAAATTAAGAAGTTGTTTTATTGATGAGACAATCAATTATGTTATTTATTAATTTCTATTTAGATTAATTGAATCATTGTGATTGGATTATGAAAGAGGTATGGATTTAGTATATCCAAAAGTAGTATCTTTCTCATGATTATCTTAAAGGATTTAATTCTTTGTATTCAGTAAAGGGAAGTACATTTAATTGTTTTAGATTTTCAATAATGAAAAGGGAAATAGGGGTTATGATTATTTTAGATGATCTACTTATCATGTCTTTGAATTTTTTCAACACTACCTATTGAATGAGTATGGATTTAGAAAATCCAAATATTAGATTTGATTGATGACTTGAATGCTTTTGTTGCTATGTCGTCAAGTTGCATTGTTGGTTTTGGGATTTAGTGTTAGTCCTAAATTATAAGCCTTCTAGAAGAACTTAGAGGATAAGGGTTGTTGAATCTTTATGTCATCCAGTTGTTTTCCCTTGGGTAGTGCATGTTCAGTTTTACCCGGTTTTTCATGAACGGGGATGTTTGCACCTCCTTGGTTAGGAGCGGATTATGGGATCCGTGTCTCCTTGTATGGAGTGACCTTGTTATGTGGTTTCATCTTGTTGCCTCCTATGAAAGGAGTGGACTATGTGTTGTTGCCTCCAAGATGTTTGGAGTGAGATCTTTTGTACCTCCTGTGAAAGGAGTGGACTATGTGATTGTTGCCTCCAAGATGTTTAGAGTGAGTTTCTAGTATTTGTATCCTCCTTGTGTTGGAGTGGATTATGATGCCTAGTTGGTATGCACTTATGGTTCCCTTGGTGGATTGTTTGAGTGTGTGTTGTCGAATAGAAGAGTAGCTTCTGTTAGGCACCAGAGCCCAAAGAGGTAAACTGGATAACCTTCATGAGTGATTTAAATAAGTGGTAATTAAAATAATGTACTTAGAAGATTAGGACTAACTTCTCACATTAATCAAGATAATTTTACCTCACTCATAGACACAAGGGCTTGTTTAGACTTGGGATGAGTGAGAAGGCCTAGAATGGCAAGATCAACTATCTTGTCCTTGTGAGAGGTAGTTGATTCCGCATAAGTGAGTATGAGTGCCGGGATTTGGTTGAGGCCACCAGGATTAGTTGTGCCGGAGCCTATGAAGAATGCCCAGAAGAGATCTCATGACAAACCTTGCGATGACACTCTATCTATGACAATTGTTGTTAATTATTTTATGTGTATGGTTATTTGAACATACTTGATCTACTTTATGTCTGGAAGCAATGTGACCTATGTCAGTGATGTTGGAGTTGTACTTGTAGTGTACTTGTTTTGTATTTGATTTGTACTTGTATGGTGAATGAGTTGTATTTGATTCGTACTTGTATAGTGAATGAGTTGTACTTGTTAATTCATTTGGTCGGTTATAACAGTATGAGTCAGTATGAGTCTGCCTTTGGTTAGAGGTAGTAGATCTTTGTCCATGTTACTTTGTTACTATCTCCTAGCATGGGGGGTGGGCCTTCGGGTACCACATTGGTTGGGTGGAACATGCACCAAAACCGTTGGGTCCCCATCGATCTTCAGAACTTGGTGGCGAGACATCCAGATGGACAGCTCGTGGTCCTTGTTGTATTATCTTGCATTGTAATATTTTAACTTGTATAAGTTATTTTATCCCTTTTATGTTTATAAGGTGGAATTTTGTAATTGTAATCATTTGTACTATTGCCTCATTCTGGGAATGAGTGATGTATCTATTGGATTAAGATAATGTTTATGAGATTGTATCTTGGTTGATTATCTTGTTATGTTATGTGGTATTCTTATGATGCATGATGTTTATATCATAAAGTTCATAATGCTATGGTTATATGTAATATGTATATGTGGGTTTAAGTAATCCTAATCTTGTAGCCTTAGAGGTTGTTGTTAACTAGTAAGTGAATGTGTATGTTAAATGCACTTTATAAAAAAAAAATTTGGTTCGCTTATGATGTTAATTGCAACTTCCTTTTAAGGTTACTTGGCGGGGCATTACACAGACACCTATAGCGACTAAACCGTGAGGAATTTGAAGATGATGCAAACTAGTAATTTGTGACATTTTGTCTGTAAGTTCTAAATATTATTTTTTCAAAAAAATTGGAATCAAATTGCACTTCTTTTTCCATCTCTTTCAGAAACTAGTTTTTTTCTCAGTAAACACCATTTTTAAGGAGTGATGCTCACCGTATACAACATAAATTTTTTTCGATGAAGGATAAAATTCTTTTTTTTTTTTAATTTAGATTTGTAACTACAATATCTAGTGCTTTCATTTGGTTTCATAGTGTTTTATTGAATATTTTTTCCTTAATCAAGTTTCAAAGTCAAACCAATTACAATTTAGACATAGGCGGACTGTATACAACATAACTTCTTTTGTATATATCGAAATTCAATTTATTTTTTGGTTGGATCAAGGATTTCAATATCTAGTGCACTAATATATATATATATATATATTGATAATCTACTATTTTTCCACATTTGTAGAATAAAGAGTTTGATTTTTGGTGAAAAACCTACATTCACAAGAAATAAAAAATAAACATAATAATAAATTAAATTTATTTAAAATTATACTTTTTGGGAAGCTTATAATAAGGAATACATGCTTACAATTTTTTTTTACAAAATGAATTCATTTGATCCCCCAAAAGGTAAATCAAAAGTTGTTTTTATCAGCATTTTGATAGGTGTAAAGGAGACTTCGTTATAGGTATGGTTTAAAACTAACAGGGTTCTATCTAAGGGGGTTTGATCTGAGATGGTTTGATCAAACCCTCTTCAATTGGAATCCTTCAAATGGAACTTTTTAAGGCTTAAATAATTATATTTTCTAAAAATATATGATTTCAGCAAAAATCATAATCTCCCAGAAATTGTAAACCAGCATTGTGGGATCACCCTGAAATATATTGTAAATTATTTTCATTATTGGTTAACTTTAAAATATTTAAGGTAGATATTGGTCTCTTTTTAATTACTCTGTGATAAACTAGGCTTTGATTAGGCCTTAGCTAAATAGACTTGAATACAAAAATACAAAAATTACCACCTCATTACGCATGTGACTAATATTTTTTTTACCTCCATCACATGTACAAGGTTATGTTGACCCTTCAAGTTAGGTTGCAACACTCTTAGTTTCTCTTTCCTAATCAACGCTTTGACTATTTTTCATAATCATAATAAAAGTTGGATTCACTTGCAATTATCATGAAAGCCACAATAATGGCCACTAGAATGCTTAAGACTCTTGTTTCATTATATTTTCTTCTCAAAATATTTTAAAATTTTAAAATGATATGTAAGGGTATTTTTCTCAACAACCAATACTTTTTTGGATTTGTGATGAATTTTTACCATTTTATTTTTCAAATACTGATGATGATGATGATTTTGTGGGTTTTTAATCTTTTCAAATGAAGAATAGGTCCCATTTATCAACTAGATATGACACAACTTGAGATTGATGATAATAATCCCTTTATAAAGAGATTGATAATAAAAATCCCTCCACAAAAGAGACAAAAGAATCCTGCAATATGAAAAATTAAAGATGTTAGTGAGGATATTGTGCAACTAGTGGAGGCAAATGTTCAATTCAATGCAAGTGTAAGCACGAAGAAGAATTTAACATAATGAAAATGGATCCAACATGATATAGAAGACACTCTTGAAGATTTTGAGAATAATATATTCTTAAAAGGGGGTGTGCTAGGTCCCAAAATGACTCTTCTACAATCCTAATAAAACAAAATATAATGAGCATTGGAAAACTTATTCAAGAGGGGTTTAAAGTCTTTTCCAAAAATAGAGAATGCATTATTTTGGATAAATTTCTAAATAATTAACTCATTGCCAAAGTCAAATGACAAGTAATATAATGTCTCCCCTAAAGATTAAGACGGATTTGAATGTGGAATATGCTCAAGAACACCCTACAATGAGCTCACAAGTGGATAAAGAAGAATTTACAACACTCACACAAACAATCCTTCAAGCAGAAATAAAAGATGAAAATTGGTTATGACACCTACAATTCGAGCAT
Organism: Sequoiadendron giganteum; assembly: GCA_007115665.2. Taxonomy (NCBI): domain Eukaryota; kingdom Viridiplantae; phylum Streptophyta; class Pinopsida; order Cupressales; family Cupressaceae; genus Sequoiadendron; species Sequoiadendron giganteum. Next base: position 41,927,696 of record CM021106.1, on the reverse strand, counting down.
CTCAACTTTCGAGGTCTAAACTTAATAAATAAGAAGATTAGCGTAATGTGTTTCCCATTAATAGATAAATTGGAAAGAGTTTGTGAAGGATGCATCTTGGGAAAACAACATAGAGAAATAGTTCTAGCTAGCAAGTCAATTAGAGCAAAAGCACCTTGGAGATTGTGTATTAAGTTTTCTATGGACCTATGTAAACACCCTCAATTGGTGGAAGTTTCTACTTCTTGACTTTTATTCATGATTATTCAAGGAAAACATGGGTCTACTTTATAAAGAATAAGAATGAAGTGTTTGATTTCTTTAGTCACTTCAAGGCAATTGTTGAAAATAAAAGTGAGCACCACGTCAAAGCATTAAGAACAGATAGAGGTGTTGAATACATCTCAAATGAATTTTTAAATTTTACAAAGACCATGGAGTTCACAAGCAATTCACAACTAGATACACACCTCAAATAAATGTGGTAGTTGAAAGAAAAAATAGAACAATTATGGAAATGGAAAGAAGCATGTTGAAAGAAAAATATTTTTCAAATGAATATTGGGCTAGATGTCCAACCAAGAGTTTGAAGAATATAATTTTGGAAGAAGCATTATTTGGAAGAAAAAACAATGTTACTCACATGAGAGTATTTGGATATGTGGCATATGCACATGTGTCGAATGAGATAAGAAGAAAATTAGACAACAAAGGAGAAAAATGTGTACTTGTTGGATATAGTGATGAATCTAAGACATAAAAACTATACAATCTAATAACCAAGAAAATTATAATCAGAAGAGATGTGTTTCTCATAGAAGATGAAGCATGGGATGAAAGTTTGGAGAAAACAATCAATATAGCAGCTAGCTTATCACAAGAAGATAAAAAGGTTTGTATACCAATAGCTACTCCATCAAATGTGACTCCTTCCACACCCATTCAAGGTCAAAAAAGTGGTTAACAAATGACACCATCATCACGTGTAAGGAAAATCCCACACATTCTAGCATCTACTTGATGAAGGGGAGGAATTCATACACTCTCAAAACCCCCTCTAAAATCCTCACAACAATTGCTGAAATAGAAATAAGAACTTACAAACTAAACTCCATAGATTGTTTGCAAATGAAAACATTAAATTGCTAAGTTTAAGAAATCTGATTACACATAAATTTAAGTCATCTATGGACTGATATACAACAATTAAAACCCTTACAAACATCAAATATGGAAATTAAATATCATTCTTGAACACAATCTATGCTCAAATATGTGAGCTTCTGCAAACTATTCACCTTCTAGCACCTCAACTCCACCTACAACTCATGTAGCTTATCCTCGTGTCTTCAAAATTTCTTGACTTCACTCATCTTCTAAAATCTATTTTTTTTCTTCATTATGCAGCCCTCATGGCTACCTTGAACACCTACATTATCCCTCTTCTCTTCTCTTATTCCTCTTCTCTTCACAAGCTGATTTTTGCACTCTTTCTTGTGCAACTCTCAGGAGCAACCTTCAAGTTCTCTCCCCAAACTTGCTGCTATTGATAGCTGCCTCTTGAATCTGTTAAAACCTTTTTTAGGGCACCAAAAGAGGCACCCAAATCTGCTCTTTCATTTCCCTTTAATTGTCTTTTGAAATTCTTCTATTTGTGCTTAAAATTCATCATTAAATTCTTCCAAATATGGCACACAAAGTTGCTGCACCATATTCCATGACTCTCTGCTGTAAATTCTTCATAAAAATTAATAAAATCATGAACTAATTCGTGCTCATTCACCTTAAATTGAAAACTAAAGTCATTTATTATTTTTTTCCAAATATCACTAGCTTTTTCCTCCATTCTAGACATGCAAATTGAAAAGATGGAATGCCAAATTCCACTTGCCACATAAAAACTCTCTAAGCATCCAAACTGAGAAAAATAATTAATTTTCAATTTACAATATGCCACTAGACCCCTTCAACCCTTGAAACATTGAGATTTTCTAATATAATAATTTTAATTTATCACATTAAACACCTTTTTTTGCCTTTGATTTTGAATGGAAGCCAAGATTTGATAAAATAAATATTTTATCCTTCCAAACTCTAAAAGATTCTCTTGAAGCTCCAACCTACACCAAAAATGCAAAAAAAAAACAAGAAAAGAAAATATTTATTTTTGGTGATG
>CM021106.1:41842333-41925441 GCA_007115665.2 Sequoiadendron giganteum | reverse complement strand
TTGAGGGATTAGGGTTTAAGGGTTGAGGGATTAAGAGGGTATAGGGGTTGAGGGATTAGGGTTTAAGGGTTGAGGGCTGAGGGATTAAGAGGGTATAGGGATTGAGGGATTAGGGTTTAAGGGTTGAGGGTTAAGGGATTCAAGGATTAAGAGGGTATAGGGGTAGAGGGATTAAGATTGAAGGGTTGAGGGATTAAGAGGGTATAGGGCTTGAGGGATTAGGGTTTAAGGGTTGTGGATTGAGGGTTGAGGGATTAAGAGGGTATAGGGGTTGAGGGATTACGGTTTAAGGGTTGACGATTTAAGGGGTTGAGGGTTGAGGGTTGAGGGATTAAGAGGGTATAGGGATTGAGGGATTAGTGTTTAAGGGTTGAGGATTGAGGGTTGAGGGATTAAGAGGGTATAGGGGTTGAGGGATTAGGGTTTAAGGGTAGAGGAACTAAGAGGGTATAGGGGTTGAGGGATTAGAGTTTAAGGGTTGACGGTTGACGGTTGAGGGATTAAGAGGGTATAGAGGTTGAGGGATTAGGCTTTAATGGTTGAGGGTTGAGGGTTCAAGGATTAAGAGGGTATAGGGGTTGAGGGATTAGGGTTTAAAGGTTGAGGGTCGACGGATTAAGAGGGTATAGGGGTTGAGGGATTAGGGTTGAAGGGTTGAGTGTTGAGGGATTAAGAGGGTATAGGGATTGAGAGACTAGGATTTAAGGGTTGAGGGTTGAGGGTTCAAGGATTAAGAGGGTATAGGGGTTGAGGGATTAGGGTTTAAGGGTTGACGGATTAAGAGGGTATAGGGGTTGATGGATTAGGGTTTAAGGGTTGAGGGTTGAGTTATTAAGAGGGTATAGGGGTTGATGGATTAGGGTTTAAGGGTTGAGGGTTGAGGGATTCAAGGATTAAGAGGGTAGAGGTGTAGAGGGATTAAGGTTGAAGGGTTGAGGGTTGAGGGTTGAGGGATTAAGAGGGTATAATGATTGAGGGATTAGGGTTTAAGGGTTGAGGATTGAGTGTTGAGGGATTAAGAGGGTATAGGGGTTGAGGGATTACAGTTTAAGGGTTGAGGGTTGATGATTAGGGTTTAAGGGTTGAGGGATTAAGACGGATATATGGGTTGAGGGATTAGGGTTTAAGGGTTGAGGGTTGAGGGTTGAGGGATTAAGAGGGTATAGGGGTTGAGGGATTAGGCTTTAATGGTTGAGGGTTGAGGGTTCAAGGATTAAGAGGGTATAGGGGTTGAGGGATTAGGGTTTAAGGGTTGAGGGTTGATGGATTAAGAGGGTATAGGGGTTGAGGGATTAGGGTTTAATGGTTGAGGGTTGAGGGATTAAGAGGGTATAGGGATTGTGGGACTATGATTTAAGGGTTGAGAGTTGAGGGTTGAGGGTTCAAGGATTAAGAGGGTTTAAGGGTTGAGGGATTAGGGTTTAAGGGTTGAGGGATTAAGAGGGTATAGGGGTTAGGGTTTAAGGGTTGAGGATTGAGGGTTGACGGATTATGAGGGTATAGGGGTTGAGGGATTAGGGTTTAAGGGTTGAGGGTTGACGGTTGACGGTTGATGGATTATCTTTCTCCCACTCTCACCATCTCTCCCTCCCTCTCTATCTCCCACTCTCTCCCACTCTCTCGGTCTCCCACTCTCTACTTCTCCCCTTCTCCCACTCTCTCTTTCTCCCACTCTCCCCTTCTCTCCCTCCATCTCTATCTCCCACTCTCCCCCTCTCTCCCTCCCACTCTATCTCCCACTCTCCCCCTCTCTCCCTCCCATTCTATCTTTCTCCCACTCTCACCCTCTCTCCCTCCCTCTCTATCTCCCACTCTCTCCCACTCTCTCGGTCTCCCACTCTCCGCTTCTCCCCTTCTCCCACTCTCTCTTTCTCCCACTCTCCCCCACTCTCCCTCCCTCTTTATCTCCCATTCTCCCCCTCTCTCCCTCCCCCTCTCCCACTCTCCCCACTCTATCTTTCTCCCACTCTCACCATCTCTCCCTCCCTCTCTAACTCCCACTCTCCACGTCTCCCCTTCTCCCACTCTCACCATCTCTCCCTCCCTCTCTCCCTCCCACTCTATCTCCCACTCTCTACCTCTCTCCCTCCCACTCTCTCTTTCTCCCACTCTCCCACTCTCCCCTTCTCCCTCCCTCTCTATCTCCCATTCTCCCCCTCTCTCCTCCCACTCTCTTAGAAACTCCTATACTCTCAAAAATACACTAAGAAAACGAAATTTCACATAACACGTGCACGTTTTTTACTCCACAAAAAAGGTAAAAAATTATATATACCCATGATTTGAAGGCCCACAGTCTGCATATTCCCTTGGTTTTGTGCGTGCTCCAACAAAAAATATCTTTTTGATGATGTTGTGAAGTGAGCAAGCATCTTTTTCACATTCCATCACCTTTTCCATGATCGTTTTACCACCTTTGCATGAAATAGAAGAGTTTCCACGTTGAAAGACATATAATATCAATTGAAGTTTGAATTCCATTGAAAAATGATATACAATTGAAGTGTGGAAGGGAACAAGCTTTTGAACAAGTCAAATTGTTGTGGAGTTTGACAAAAGAAGAAGCTAAGGCTACATAATTGGGTTGAACTCCTCCATTTGAAAGTCTAGTTTTTAAGGTATGTGATGTCTTTACAAATTTTCTTTCATTCTATTATGGCTTGCTTTCATTTTTGTTTGTCATTATAACCTTAGGTTGTCAATGCACATTTTAAATTACCAAATTATATACATAATTATATACACTTGCCAATTACCATTTTACACTTGCCAATTATAGAAATTCAGAACCATTCACCAAAATTCATCCTTTAAGACAACTCCAAGCCTCTCCCATTCCTCTGAAGGGTCCAAACACCTTTCAATACCTCTGCACAAACTGATGTAGTACAAAGGAAGAAATCAACACCTTTCTTGACACACTTATTCAACTATATTTCCCTTCACAAAACATTTGATTCGTATACTCAAATTAGCATTAAGAGTTACCAATTCCTTAAGGACCTTCAAAACACCTTGAAAATCTTGAAAATAACTGATTACAATCAACTAGGTTCCTCAAAAAATCAACCAATGATTATGTCATTCACAAGTTGTCTTAAATCTTCCATAATGGCACCATTGTTTAAAAACACAAACTATAATTCTCAAGGCTCAACCAAAACATTATTTGCTTAATAAATATTTGTTTGAGTTAGTACAAAAAAAATGAAACCTTTCAGAAGTCTACCCTTACACACAAACTTAGTTCCTTTGTTCATTGTCCACATTACTAGTAGCCAAGCATCTACAAACTGTCACATGTATCTCCCAAACCATGCACACACTTCAAACTGTGATACTCATTTTTGATGCAGAGTTAGAGGACCCAAAACCATTGAAGATGTCAACTTGCCTTCAAGAGCCATATAAGAAGATTAAAAAGGCGTAATAGACCAATCCCAACACTCCTCCAAGCTGGACAACAAACAAAAAAATTATTTCCCAAATTTCACCCTTGGAATCTAGTTACTATGCAAAACCAGTTTTCGGCCCTTAACTCCAAAACTTTTGAAAACACCAAGAAAATAAAAGAATTATTGTAGCACGAATTTCAAAGTTGCAAGACATACCTTAACCCATCACATGACTCCTTTGGGACAACATTAAGAAAACTGACCTTTTTCACTATTTTAGGCCTCCAAGTAGGCCAATTTTACAAAGGAACTACCCTTAGATCTTCACACCAAACTTCCAAACCCAAAAATAGTCTTTAATTAGGTCTCAAAACAAGATAATTTATAGGTCTTAGGACCTTATCCACTCAACTAGGCTTCCAATACAAAACCCCCCATTTTTCAATGCAAAGAGAGAGGGTTTATAGAAGCTCCTATACCCAGGCCTTCCCAGACCATTCCAAAGCATCAAACATCTTCAAAATACCCTGCACAAGGTCAAAATTTTATTACATAGACCACTCCTTCAACACTTTTTTAGGAACTAATATTCGTCTCATTACCATGGTACAAATAAAATTATCTGCCATGCCAAAGAAAAAGACAAAGAGGAAACTAATAGATGAAGAGAATGGAACCTTGAAAGAAAAGGAGAGAGTTCGGGTGGCGACATATCATAAAAAGAATAAATTGGAAACGATTGATGAAAACAAACTGATTGTAGAGGAACCTCAACCGTCAAAAAGAGAACGGGAATTGGCAGCACAACAAGCACGAAAGCGAAAGCATCGTCGTAAGACAGATTCAGATACTGTAGTTGGAGACACACCCTCTAAGACAAGTGAATATGAAGGGACACCATTAAGCACAAGCGAATATGGAGGAAAACCATCTAGCACAAGTGAATATGGATGGACACCATCTATTGCAAGTGAATATGGAGGAACACCATTTATCGCAAGCGAATATTGTTGGACACCATCCAACACATCTCAAGTTGAGAGTACATCATCACTTGAAATTGACGAAGAAGGTATGCCATCATTCCCATGTGAACCTCAAGGTACGTATTCTTCTCCACCCTCGATCAAAGGTATGAAATCTAGCCCACCTCAATTAAATATTGATGAAATTCCTAATGTTGAGATGTATGTACCTAGGAGAACACCACCAAGAATTTTGTGTAGAAAGCCAAAGTATTTGATTAATATTGATGATGAGATTTTGCAGCACATGGAAGGTAAGATTTCAACACGCACTTGTAGAAGATATTCTAATAAGATTTGGGAACGATTCTTTGAAAGGATAAATGAGACTGCAAGATGCCAACTATTTGTTGAAATGATGTGGGGTGTAAAGTATAGGAGCATCATGAAGACTCTTGGGTTGAGAACATTGAATGCATCAAGTGAAGACAATATTTAGAAGAATCTAATGGATTCTTATGAGAGTGTGGGTAAGACCTCATGCTCAAAGGATAGTAATGTCACCCGATGTGTCATTACATTGACTTTGGTAAGTTGTCAAACAAAGAGAGCTCACCTAATTAAAAAGACTAGTGAAAAAATGAGAATTAGTAGAAATTTTTTATCAAGAGCCATTCAAAGGTGGCAAAGAATTGAGGGAAATGATACAAATGAATTATGGGCATTCTTGGGGACACTGTCATGAAAAGATAAAGAAGTTGTTGAATCCTTGAGAACACTAATTGAAGAGTATTGGCAGAATAACACAAGGCCATCTTCGAATCAAAGGGATGTGGTAAGAAGGAGAATCAGTAGTCGGAATCATGAGCCACATCCAAAGAATTTTTTGGATATGACTCAAACCCAATTTTTTCGGAAATTTGAAAATGATTATCCTCAAATTAGTATTTCTCAAATATTTTTTGAACTGCTTAAACCTTTTTATTTCAAGATAAATCACACACGCACTACTTGTTGTTGTAGACTACATATTGAATTTTCTAACCATTATGATGTTTATCGTTCTATATGTTTAGATTTGCATACTAACGATGTTTTGCAGGATTGTGGCATAGAAGCCCCACCAAAATCTTCAAGAGAGTTTTTATCAAAAAATTTATGTGAAATAGAGGATGGCTAGATATTCTATAGGACAACATGCTTGGATGGTTCATGTGAGTGTTGCGGTGGCTTCCAACGTATGCCAGTATGTCAACATATGGAAAGCACAAATGAGGTGGGACAAAAACTAGGAGAGTTCGGGAAGTATAAAATAGTGGCATATGCTAAAAAAGATGGGTCTCAAGCAAAAAGGTGTGATTTGGTTATTGAGAAGATTCCAATGTACAAATTTATGACCACTTTTCGTGACAATATACTGTCTGAGTATGCAATGCATACCCATAGAGCTCGATGGTTGGACACGCAGTTCAAGCTATGCAAGGACACCTTTCTATCTGGAAGCATAGTATCCATGGTTGAATTTGTAGAGAACTACACTCTACAGCCGCAACATGAGGTGCAGTTACAGTATTACAACTCCACACAAGTTTCGATATTTGTGAACATAGCATTCATTCATGCATCTGATAGTACAGATGAGCAAAGGAAGGTATTGAGGGAGTACCACTTTTACATTAGTGATGATCTCACACATTCTCTAGAGTTCATGCAAGGTTGCTTCCAAATGTTCTACAGTGGTTTGGTTCAGAGGGGCATAGAATACGATCAACATATAATATGGTCTGATAACTGTGCAACATAGTTCAAGAACTCACGCATGTTCTACTGGTTGTATAGGATGCATGTCATTACAAGTGTTCAACATATGTGGAACTTTTGTGAGGCTGGACATGGAAAGGGGGAGCATGATGGTGCAGGAGCATGCATGAAAAGAGCATTAGCACGAGAAGAGTTAAAGTATAAAGACAGTGCAAAGTTGACAGATGCAAAATCAATCGTCGAGTGGTGTAATTCTTTGATGGGTCCAAGTAATGAAGGTAGTCTTTAGTTCGTAGATTTTTTTAGTTGATGGATGATACTAACATTGCACCATATGAAGACTGTTGTACGCTAATAGGATCATGTGAGGTACACTCTTTCCTTAGCTCAAATACAAGTTCATTGAGTATCGATACATGAAAGATGGCATGCTTTGTTCTTCATGTACAATGCAAGATTGGAATGATTGTGAGTCAGGGGAGTGGGTTGACAAATGGTTCATAAGTTATCTTAGCCCACTTCACACGTATCGCCCTCCAACAGCATTGGAACTGACATAGATAGAATCATCGGTTGACTTTGACCACATATTAGATCTAGTTCAACAAGGTGATATATCTACTTTCTTAGTTGTTGAAATTCCATATTGTTAGATCTTACTTTGTACTATATTCGTAATGTTGACAAATTTCAAGAGATTTTCTGCACTTATCAATGCAGGGCATGTTTATGCAGTTATTGTAGATGAAGACAATGAAGAGGGAACAAACTATTACTTGTGTCATTGTGTTGAGACCAAAAAGAAATTGGAGGCCCCAGTTATAGATGGAGAAAACATCGAATACCCTACAGTCTCAGTTGTGGTTACTGGAACATGGCTGAGAAGGTACCCACATTCAAGTGTTAAACATTGGCTATTTTAGGACTTTGACATGCATCGTAAGATTCTTCATTACTCAAACCTTGTTATGGAATCCAATGTTCATTTGACCAAATATGGGGGTAGACCTTTGAAAAAGATGTTATGGAAGGTCTGTGAGTCTGACCATGAGGCAATACCTTACACAATAAAGAGTAGAGCAGACCCGAATGGTTCATTGGATTAATTTGTAAGTATATGCACATTGGTTCTTATTAATTTATACTTGTATGCACATTAATTTGTTTGATGCCAATGCTATCATCTTCTTTTACAGTGATTGGTGTCCCCTTGCAAAAAATGTAGATATATGAGCCATCCAAGAGAATGTCAACTAGAAAAGCAATGCAACATCCTTATTTTGATGCCTGCATACAACATCTATAAGTGCCTTCCATCTATTTTTATTTCATTTCCATTTTGGATGCTCTTTCTTTTTCTCTTTTACTTTGCGTATTTGTAAGTAAACTACTAAGGGTTGATTGATCTTTTGCTGTAGAAAATGCTGATTTAAGAGCCATCAAAGAGAATCTCAGCCAAAAAAGCAATGCAACATACTTATTTTGATGATTTTGAAAAATCTCAATTTTGATTTCAAGCCATTATAAGAGAGCATGTGAAGCTTAGTGAGGGAATTTCAAGTTACTCATTTGAAGTTAACCTCATAATGAGCACCTATGATGTAGACATTTAAAGAGAATCTTGAATGTATGAGTGACATTGTAAAAGATCTGAGAGAATGAAGTGCTAGAGGCATTGTAATAAGATTTAATTACATAATGAGATATACTCAAATATTTTAAGGTTGGAGTTCATGTTTCGTGTAGTAGCACCTCATTCTATAAATGCCTTGAGTAGGAAAATTTGCAAACTTTGAATTTTGAAATGTAAACAATGTGAAAAAGGTCATATAAAGGTCATGTAAATAATTTGTACACATTTTATGCAACTTGTGTGACCAAGCGGACTGTTCCAATAGGTCAGACTAGGTATGTTTATGCTAGGAATGGTCCTCTTTTGCACCAAAACACGTAGAATCGCTTTGAGCTATGTTCCACCGGATAGATCCCTTAAGGGTCCAAAGTGCAAAATGGCTGCAAACTTCAACATGCTAGTACTCGGATAACCCGACAGTTAGAAACTTCTCATCTAATCCTATAGAAAGGTATTGGGCCCCTCTACAAAAACCTCTCTCGGTTTTAGCTATCTTGGAGTGGTTTTCTCATGGTGGTGGATTTTCACTTGATGGAAAAAGTGTCAAATTCAAGCAGTGCAAAGTTGCAAAGTGGTGCAAATTTTGCTTTGCAACTCGTGTGACAGAACTAACTGCTCCAATGTATCTGAATAGGTATGTTTATGCTAGGCATGGTCTTTTTTCGCACTGAAACATGCGGAAGCGCTCTGAGCTACGTTCAACCGGAACGATCCCTTAAGGGTCCAAAGTGCAAAATGGCTGAAAACTTCAGCATGCTATTACTCGGATACCGTGACACTTAGAAAGTTCTCGTCTGATCCTACAGAAAGGAATTGGTCCCCTCTAGAAAAACCTCTCTGGGTTTTGGCTATCTTGGAGTGGTTTTCTCGTGGCTGCGGATTTTCACTTGATGGAAAAAATGTCAAATTCAAGCAGTGCAAAGTTGCAAAGTGGTGCAACTTTCACTCTGCAACTCGTGTGACCAAACTAACTACTCCAACGCATCCGAATAAGTATTTTTAGGCTAGGCATGGTATTTTTTCACACTGAAACACGTGGAATCGCTCCGAGCTACATTCAATCGAAACGATCCCTTAAGGGTCCAAAGTGCAAAATGGCTGCAAACTTCAACATGCTATTACTCGGATACCATGACACTTAGAAACTTCTCATCTAATCCTACAAAAAGGTGTTGGGCCTCTCTAGAAAAACCTCTCTCAGTTTTGGTTATTTTGGAGTGATTTTTTCGTGGCGGTGGATTTTCACTTGATGGAAAAAGTGTCAAATTCAAGTAGTGCAAAGTTGCAAAGTGGTGCTACTTTCGCTCTGCAACTCGTGTGACCAAACTAATTGCTCCAACATGTCCGAATAGGTATGTTTAGGCTAGGCATGGTTTTTTTTCGCATTGAAACACGTGGAATCGCTTCGAGCTACGTTCAACCTGAACGATCCTTGAAGGGTCCAAAGTACAAAATGGCTGCAAACTTCAACATGCTATTACTTGGATACCATGATAGTTAGAAACTTCTCATTTGATCCTATAGAAAGGCGTTGGGCCTCTCTAGAAAAAAATCTCTTGGTTTTGGCTATCTTGGAGTGGTTTTCTCGTGGTGGCAGATTTTCACTTGATGGAAAAAGTGTCAAATTCAAGTAGTGGAAAGTTGCAAAGTGGTACAACTTTCGCTCTGCAACTTGTGTGACCAAGTGGACTGTTCCAAAATGTTTGAATAGGTATGTTTACGCTAGGCATAGTATTTTTTCGCAATGAAACACATAGAATCACTCTGAGCTATGTTCCACTAGATCGATCCCTTAAGGGTCCAAAGTGCAAAATGGCTACAAACTTTAGCATGCTGGTACTCATATACCGTGACACTTAGAAACTTCTCATCTGATCCTACAGAAAGGTGTTGGGACCCTCTAGAAAAAAATCTATCGGTTTTGGCTATCTTGGAGTGGTTTTCTCATGGCGGCAGATTTTCACTTGATGGAAAAAGTGTCAAATTCAAGTAGTGCAAAGTTGCAAAGTGGTGCAACTTTTGCTCTGCAACTCGTGTGGCCAAACTAACTGCTCCAACGCATTCGAATAGGTATTTTTAAGCTAGGCATGGTCTTTTTTCACACTGAAACACATGGAATCATTTCGAGCTACGTTCAACCAGAACGATCCCTTAAGGGTCCAAAGTGCAAAATGGCTGCAAACTTCAGCATGCTATTACTCGGATACCGTAACACTTAGAAATTTCTTGTATGATCCTACAGAAAGGAATTGGGCCCCTCTAGAAAAACCTCTCTCGGTTTTGGCTATCTTGGAGTGGTTTTCTCATGGCGACGGATTTTCACTTGATGGAAAAGGTGTCAAATTCAAGCTGTGCAAAGTTGCAAAGTGGTGCAACTTTCGCTCTGCAACTCATGTGACCAAGCAGACTATTCCAACACATCCAAATAGGTATGTTTACCCTAGGCATGGTATTTTTTCACACTGAAACACTTGGAATGCTCTGAGCTATGTTCCACTGGATCGATCCCTTAAGGGTCCAAAGTGCAAAATAGCTGCAAACTTCATAATGCTATTAATTGGATACCGTGACACTTAGAAAATTCTTGTCTAATCCTACAGAAAGTAGTTGGACCCCTCTAGAAAAACCTCTCTCGTTTTTGGCTATCTTGGAATGGTTTTCTCATGGCGGCGGATTTTCACATTATGGAAAAGGTGTCAAATTCAAGCTATGCAAAGTTGCAAAGTGGTGCAACTTTCGCTCTACAACTCGTGTGACCAAGCAGACTATTCCAACATATCTGAATAGGTATTTTTATGCTAGGAATGGTCCTCTTTCACACCGAAACACGTGGAATCACTCCGAGCTATGTTCCACCAGATCGATCCCTTAAGGATCCAAAGTGCAAAATAGTTGCAAACTTCAACATACTATTACTTGGATACCATGACACTTAGAAAATTCTCATATAATTCTATAGAAAGATGTAGGACCCCTCTAGAAAAACCTCTCTCCATTTTGGCTATCTTGGAGTGGTTTTCTCATGGTGGTGGATTTTCACTTGATGGAAAAGGTGTCAAATTCAAGCTGTGCAAAGTTGCAAAGTGGTGCAACTTTTACTCTACAACTCGTGTGACCAAGCAGACTGTTCCAACACATCTGAATAGGTATTTTTATGCTAGGCATGGTCCTCTTTCACACCAAAGCACATGGAATCGCTCCAAGCTATGTTCCACCGGATCGATCTCTTAAGGGTCCAAAGTGCAAAATGGCTACAAACTTCAGCATGCTATTACTCAGATGTCGTGATGCTTAGAAAATTCTCATTTGATCCTATAGGATCACGTTGAGTTTTTCTACAAAAACCTCTCTTGGTTTTGGCTATCTCGGAGTGGTTTTTCAGTTGTGGCGGATTTTCACTTGATGGAAAAAACATCAAATGCAAGTAGTGCAAAGTTGCAGAGTGGTGCAACTTTCATTTAGCAACTTGTGTGACCAAACAGACTATTCCAACACATCCAAATAGGTATGCTTACACTAGGCATGGTCCTCTTTTGCATCGAAACATGTGGAATCGCTCCGAGCTATGTTCCACCGGATCAATCCCTTAGGTTGGAGGAGTCTTAAGTTGCAAATTTGTAAGTTGCTTAAAGCAACAAATTTGAAATGATATTGAATGACCCACTTAGCACTCATTGCATCTAAGTGATGATCATAGAGGTGAGGCACTAGGCCTTCCTGGGAGGTCACCCATTCCAGTATACTCCAACTCAAGTGCTTAACCACGAAGTTTTTTCCCCAAGGTTAATCCCACTTAGCTTGCAACTCCATTTGCAAAACCTTCAGCAAGTGTTGTCCCTTATGAAACATTCATTATAGAGGCGCTTTAGCTCATCAATTGATAAGTAGGAGGTATTTTCTATAATGTGTCAAATTGTGATATTGCTATCAGGATTCCATTGAGCAGTCATTTGTAGTATTAGATATAGCTCTAGCTTCTATAGTATTGCACATGATTGTAGATAGTTTCAAAGATCTAGATAACATCAATAGTTCACATTACTCAAGAAGGATGAACATCTTAAAGACATTTGTGGAAATCAGGACAAGTAACCTTCTTGTGGACTTAGGGTTGCAATATTTGATCTACAACATGTTCCACCATTTCTTCAGTAGATCAAGAACACACATAATGAAGGTGTGTTTGTAGCCATGAAAGATTATGGTTCGAACTATCGAGGAGAGTGATGTTTTATCTCGACCAACCATATCTATACCATGGTTTGTTTGGAAACAAGGATGGGTTCTCTCTTCATCGACATATACATTATTCCTCGATGTGTTCACACCAGTGTTACAAGACTAGGACTCGCCTCGGACTTGACAAGCCATTTTTTGACTTGGACTCAAGCTCAGAGCCCAGACTCGACAAATAGAAAAACCTAAGAAATTCAAAGATTTGTAAGGATTTAAAACTTGTTTCATGCACCCTTTAATAAATAAACCTTAAAGACATAGTAGCATCATCAAATAGAATAACTATGATCCCATACACAAACATACATCAATCACATAAGTATAAGCATAAATTTTAGCTGAAGGAAATAACACATTTAGATATATAAATATTGTGATATTGCTATCAGGATTCAATCGTGTAGTTTTACAAGTCAAACTCATTGACCCATGATTCATCAGTAGTGGTTCACAAGAACCCATCTCTCATGATAATGAATGGTTCATAAGGAGGAAGATAAATATTCATACATTTCTTCTATCACAAATGAGATAAGTGCTTGGTTTCATGAAGGTCATGAGACAACCATTAATGGGGAGTGGATACATGAAGAACTGATGGAGAATGATAATGGCTTCAGACCTGCTATAAAGGAAAAAACATTTCGTTTCAATGATGCAAGAGGTTTTTGGTTTCACTACCAAAATGAGCCTACGAAGAATGCATGTGAAAATCCTTTTGACCTTGAGGGTGTACTTACTCCATCTCAAGGATCATGCATTGAGGATGACATAGATCAATGCTAGTTAATAATTATACACGTGAATAAGTCAAACATGTACATGTCAATAGGGGAAGTACAAGTACTTAAAAACACATAAGCCTCAAAAAGTATACACACGAATACATAGTATACACAAATTAAAACAAAGTATATGCATGAATACTAAGTATATGCATGAAAACATGTAAGCCAAAAAGTATACACTCGAATGCACGTAAGTCATAAAGTATACACGTAAGTTGCAAAGTATACACTTGAATATACGTAACTCATATCTATTGAGCCATCAATTTAGAATGCAAATATGGATAGGCATCGATAAAAGATATTTGTATTAACCAAATAGCCATATAGGCATACATAAATATATGTCGATATAAGTATAAAATATATGTACAAAATAGCCATATAGGCTTATGAGAATTCCATCTAGGCATACAATGTCAAATATGTCCAATAAAAAATATGTACAAAACTACCATGCAGGCATACAATAAAGGACTCTGGAATCAAAAGTCATTGCTCTCTATGCGCAGGAAATAAAATATTTCCCTTTCCTTTTTGCTCAGATGGCGATAGGTCTATCACTCATTTTTTCTGCGCTCATGGAGTGCTCCTGCTACTCCTCCTAGGGTTTAGTTCATGGTGAAGTTTTAACTGTTACAATAAGAAGTAAAGACATGAATATCTAGAAATTACATTATAAAAAATGATATATTTGACAAAATAATCACTTACAGCCATCTCACGATCTCTCTGCATGAGGGAAATATCCTCATGCCCATGCTCAGGTGTGCTTAAGCCCTGTATAAACCATACGAATAGACAAAAACTACGTGAATCAATAATGGTTTGATTTTTCACCAACATCTATAACAACAAATATAAATTAAAATTTACTAATTTGCCTCACACCTCTTCTATCAGAGCCATCGAGGATTGTATAGCAGATGTTACACCAATATCCATTTCCCTCATCACATTTAGAGGTGTATCGTGTAGCAACAACTGAAAATTAAACAACAAATTATTCAACGTAATCAACGATGTGCATGTATAAACTACACAAATCTATTAAGTACTTGATTCATTAGTTAAACTCTTTATTCTATTACCTACATGAAGGTTTGAGTAAATCCACCACCACTGGGAAGTGTTCCATCAAAACCTCCAATATTAGTCTGTTCAATATCCAAAATTGCATATTAAATTACCATTCGTAAAACAATGCCATTAATATGCAATAAACTTATAATTGTTTACTAGTTACATACCCTAGCGATAGGTGTATTGCAAAAATAGGTTGGTGGGGGGCCGGTGTATCCAGTCTCAACACTGTGAATCTGCAATTTTATTAAAATCATAAAACATTTTTAGTTAATCTTGTATTTCAAAATCAAAATTTAATAAATTAAATTCAATGAACACATGCACTAACTTTTACCTGACTATCAATGCCATATGCCTCATGCAAAATGTCAACTTCCCTCTCCATCTCCATAGCTGCAAATGGATCTTGCGTACCAGTCTCCTGAGGGTTGGTGGGGTCATGTGAACAAGTAGACCACAAGATTGACACACATGTGTTCAAAGGCCACCACTAGAAGACTCCCCTGGATGGCGCTGTAGAATAGGGCTAGTATGATGGATGACACTCTGGGTCAAAGTGCTAATTGCCTGCAATCTCTCTATGTCAGCACTTTCCTTCACGACAGAAGGCATAACAATGTGCTCATGAGGTGGCCTA
The DNA here is from genome assembly GCA_007115665.2 of Sequoiadendron giganteum. Classification (NCBI taxonomy): domain Eukaryota; kingdom Viridiplantae; phylum Streptophyta; class Pinopsida; order Cupressales; family Cupressaceae; genus Sequoiadendron; species Sequoiadendron giganteum. Next base: position 41,910,940 of record CM021106.1, on the reverse strand, counting down.
GTGAGAACTCGTCTACCTTGCCACGTAGGATCCAGCTGTACACCAGGTCTATCCTGAGCTGACCCCCCACCTCTCCCCTGGAAATCCCTCATATCAAAATAATTTGGGATTTTGTTCAATATGAACTCACTATATAGTTTCCTAAGGAAATATTGCGGGACCTCACAATTCTTGCATGGTGGGTAATCGAAGACCATGTACCACCTATCATAAAATTGATCCTTCATCTATTGGTGGTGGCACCAATGGATAGGAAACCTCTTCGCATTGAGGATAATATTTTGATTTGTGTGTGGGTCGGTGAATAATGAGCACAAATCACCTATTGTAATTTTTAAATCTTTCACATCCTTGTATGATAGTTTATTTGCATAATAGTCCCTAGCCGCCTGCCTCCTATCTTCCCATCCAGTTATTTGTTTGCTAATTGAATCTACGTTTGTTAACATATCTTTCAATGAATTTGCTAGGGTCATTCTTTCTGTGGTTGAACCATTTGGATCACTCAACGTATTGATCAAATCCTCAATTTTTTTTGTTGTTGTTCTCAATTTCAATCATTGAATTTTGTTGAGTGCTAGGAGGGGGTTGAGTGATTGGTGGAGGAGGTTGATGTTGTGGTTGATTTTGATCTTGAGGATTTGGTTGGTCCTCCTGTTGAGGATTTTGAGGGTTTGTAGGTTGATTTGCATCTCCTAAAAGTTCAAACAAATAGATATCAAATTCAACCTAAAACTAACAAATTCAAAATAAAAATCATAGAATCCTAACCTCTTATAGCTCCAGGTCATCGTGGTGCCATTGGTGTGAAGAAATACAGATTCTTGGCGAAGAAATTCTCCTCCTAGAATGCGAGTGCGGTATTCTGGGGTTTTTGGCCGCGGGTGCAACAAAAAAACCAATTGAAATGCAAATGAGAGATTTGCATTTGTTTTTTTTGCTTTTAACAGTTGATAACATGAGCGCGTTATAATGCACTCGCGTTATGTCTTTGTAGTTGTAGCCACCGAGACCTTGCCTAGGTTTAACGGAAGACATAATGCGAGCGCGTTATAATGCACTCGCGTTATGGTTTACAACTTTTTTTTTTTTAGGGTGTCCACAGAATTGCTACCCATTTCCATGCACCCGCCTGCTTCTCTACCAATAGTGCTAGCTGGATTCATTGGAGGATTCCTTTGTCTTGATCACAAGTGAAAGGGATTCTTTGTGGGTTGGGGCTGTATTCTTGAGAGCATGGTCGTGCATGGGAATAGCGTGGGGGATGTGTATGCTAGCCAACCTTTATCATGATTTACACCAAGTGGTATATGTGGGAGGACGCAGCCTATCAACAGGGGTGACTCTATTATAGGTTTGGGCATGGTAGCATTTTTCCATTGCACGACCATTTCTGGTACTTGACAGACCTGTAGGCAAACCATATGTTTTCCGTTATAGAGGTTGACTTACCCAATATAAGATGGGTAAGTTAGAGCATTGGAGACGATTTTTGGATGACTTGGAGAGTGTTATCTGGCGACCTTATCTGGATTGCGAGCAGTGGGAGGAGGATGATGTAGTGTTCGGGTATTTATGTGATTCTATGTATTTGATCGACATGACTCCTTTTGTCCTAGAGAGATTTTTACTGCGGTGGGTCTATAGGTAGTATGGTATTGTACAGTGTATGACTTAGGGGGTTGCTCATTATTCCCTATGGCAGAGTGATACAATAGATTGGGGGTCGTGCTTGTCTTATGATAGATTAGTGGAGGGATACCGGGATCTATAGCCATTAGCTTGGGACATGCGATGGGCTATTGCAGAGGCACCTGTGATAGAGGAGTATGCTGCATATTTGGCTTTGCATCCATGTCTTCAGATCACCATCCTAGATGATCCAACGCCATTACCTATGGAGGAGGATGCTGCCATAGCCATTGAGTGTGAGGAGGATAGTGGATTTGATACTGAGCCGAGCAGTAGTGATGGGAGCAGCAATGAGGATAGCAGCAGCGATGATGGGGATGGTGGTGGTGGAGGTGGTAGAGGGGTTGGGCCAGGCAGTGTCAGTCCATCTTTGAGTAGGCCTTGCAAGAGACGAGCAGTGGAGATGCCTTTCGTAGACCATCAGAGACAAATTTCCAGTTTACAGGTGCAGGTAAAGACTCTGTAGGGCCAGTTAGTGCAAGCATAGGTTTACTCGTGTAGACACAGACACAAATGTAGACTCAGGCATAGGCTCATGCGCAGGCATTGGCACAGGTCCAGGGATAGTTGACAGTTGTTCAGACATAGGTTAGTACTTTGACAGCTGAGAGGGATAGTGCCAGACAGATTGTTGAGAGGGCACAAGAGATTATAGAGACCTTACAGAGAGTAGCTAATGGTACATCGATTGTTGATTATATAAGGGAGGTTCTGTGGGTTGGCCGAGAGGAAGAGTTCTATAGGGGTCGATATCATGATGCAGTTCCTACCAATCACAAATTCAGTTATGCCCCTTCGAGATCTGGTAGGACACATACCCAGATAGTGAGCGAGGGTGTGACGCAACCTTCATAGAGAGATCCAAGAGATCCTGGTCCATATAGGGGTGGTGGTGGTACTGGTCCTGTTATACCTGCACCTTCTAGCAGCAACAAATCTTAGATGTTGTTTGTGATTCTGAGATATTTTATTTGAGACATGATGTATACTTCAAGTCAGCTTATTTTTGACGATGTATCTTTTCTTATTTCAGACTTCATTGTATACTTGACATTTATGATATATATGATATGCAATTTATTTCTATTGATCTATGATGGTTATCTATAATTCTATAATGGATGCATTTATATATCATGTGATTATTCTAGGATGAATGCTTTTATTTTATGTGATGATTCTAATTTTAAATGCTTATGTATGAATATCTGATGTATGGATGTATAATGTTCTAAATGGTGATTTTTTTTGTGATGAATGGTATATGGATAATAATGATATGATTTGCATTTATTTTAACCTGATGAAATGATGATTTTGCAATGGATGATATATGGATGGATGGTGTAAATTTTGTGACATAATTTATGGATGACAAATGATGTATGGGTTGAATTTGATCAAATGCATATGATAATAATGTAATGATGATTTTTATTATGGATGATATATGAATAACAATGATGATTTGTAATGGATGATAAAATAATAAATAATATGGTGCAATGAACATGATGTATTTAAAAAATGATATGATGTGGAAAATATGGTACAGTAAATGCACAAATATTTGATGTTAAGTGTATGAATGATGAGATGATGCTCTTATATTGTTTTGATGATTTTTGGTTTATGTCAAGTTTACTCAATCATATTTGTAGAAAAGATAATAATTAATTGGAATCCTTTATGTAACAAACACTCTTCTCAAGGGATCGAGAAATCTAACCTTGAGTACACACCTAGAAAAGACAAAAACATGGGAACCCTCTAGGGGGTGACACAACTATGTGAGTTGACGCAATTTTAAGATGTGGGCTGTTGAGTATAACAATAACCTTTGTGACCTTAAGAGTGAGTTTGTCTAAAGTGTATTTTTGTTAAACAAACCAGTGGAAATCAAGGAGGATCATGTTTGATTCTTGAACATACACTTGTTGTTTAGACTCTAGGTCTTAAAGAAATAGTTGTTTTACAAATGCTTTTTGTGTTTTCAAAACATTAATTCAGATAAGATCATCTTGAAAAACACAAAGAAAACAAGAAAACAGAAAGCTATGGGAAACCCTTGTCAGACAATTAACATCAAAATTTTGATTTTTATCATAACAAAAACTTTCCTAAATCAAAACAAAGTCTCAAACTTGCCATAAACTGGACTTTAAAATTGAATTTCTTCAAATCAAACCAAGATCTACCATCCAAAAGTGTCTCAATAAAACACTTTTGAATAGTAAGTTAAGTTTCAAGATCAACCATCCTAGATCAAAGAAACAAAACCGTATAATCAAACTTGTCAACTTAGCATAATCAATAGACTCCATCATTCTATTTGACTTAAGTGAATATCCTTGACACTATACCAAACTAAGATCAAAATTTTATTGAAAACAATAACGTTTGTGTGTCCATTTTAACAAGGTCACAAAGACTAAAAATCCAAAGAACAGGAAGTTGAAACTCAAACCACCATGGCCGAAATAGATAAGGATCAATTGAATGCTTTAGCTCATCAAATGAAAAAAATTCAACAACAAATCTGGGATATGCAAAGGGAAACAACCACAGAGAGATGTTTGCTACCAGACATTTGTGGGGTTCATGATCCCCACACCTATCACACCTATTCAAACTATCCATGAACCCAACACCTATAAATTAGGATCCTCCACCTTTATCCATTATGGTTTACTTCCAACACCTATCCTCTCATCTGTATCATATCCTCCTCAAAATGGACTCACATCTTGTTTCAAAAACAATACATATCCCATTGGTAAACAAATGTGTCAAAGCATGAATTACAAAGGAAAAGGATTAGGCCTTCATGAACAAGGTATCCTAGAACCCCTTTCTATTCAAAGAAACCCATACCACCATGGCCTTGGTTATACACCTAAGTGTCCTAGTTCATCAAACGTACCATCTATCTTAGGTCCTTATCCTAATCCTCCAAACATACCATCTATCCTAGGTCCTCATCCTAGTCCATCAAACCTTCCCTCTATCCTAGGTCCATATCCTATTTCTCAAGAAAAACAAAGGCACACATCCTTGATACCCTTTCAAAATTCTACCCACATTAACTCCTCCATAATATCTCCATATCATTCATCTCAATCCACCCCTCCCATTGATCTTGGAAGCAATTTGGGTGCCAAATATCAAAAGCTTCTATATCAAAATCCACATGTATCAAAGGATCAACATGTCTCCTCAAAGAGACATGCAAAAATAAAAGAAAAATTGATCCAAAATCAAAAGAAAAATCTAAAAGTCCACAAAGGCCCATAAAAGAAAAAATATCAAAGACCACAAAGGTCCATAAATCAAAAGAAATTTCCAAAAGGCCACAAAGGTCCATCAAAGCAAAAAGGAAATTTTCAAAGACCACAAAGGTCCATAAATCAAAAAGAAAAATGTCAAAGGCCACAAAGGCCTACAAAGAAAAAATCAAAGTCAAAAGTCATGTGGATTCCTAAAAATGTCATAGAAGCAATAAAATCTAAAATGGCATCCAAATTTGCTAATGCAAAAGCTTCCTCCAATTTTCCATCTAATAACCTATCACCTTCCAAATCCATTTTTCTTCCATCACTCCACCACCCTTCAAAGTGTGTGCAAATGTTGATATTTCCATCCTTTCCATCTATCCATCAAAAAGCCTTCCAACCTCCTATCCATTATCCAACATTCATCCCCCATCATTCTCCTTTAATCCAAACCTTTGCATAATTCCTTAGATTCTTCCATCATATCATTAATCTGCCAGTATTTATGAGTCTAATTCCAATTTTCCATGGTGTATTAGAGGGATATTTGGTTGTGAAATTTGATGCTTAAGTCCTTCATCCATTTCCCTATCATCCATATCCTATCTTCCATATTCCTCTTGCACTTTAGACTTAGGGACAAGTTTCGTTCATCTTATCATTCATGGTCATTATCCTTTCTATGCTCATTCCTTACATTTCCACCTTTGATCTTGACAAGGTTAAGGATATTCTTGAACATCATATATCTTATCCTATATGCCTTATCCATATCTTCCATACCATATCTTTCATCTTATCCATATTCCATCATTCTTACTAAACACGTCCTTTCTTCCTTTCCTTGGTCTTAATGAGGAATAGGGGAATAATAATTGGGCCTTGTGTCTCTATCTTATCTAGTTGATCTTGATAATCCCATTCACTATTTTTATCCTTGCTTTCTTCCATTCCATATCTCCTAGCTTATCAAAATCCATGTCACCATGTCCCTTTGCAACCTTGAATCCTATCATGCAAATCATATTTCAGCCTAGCTACAAAACATTGTCCAATCCTCAAATCTTTTGTCAATCAATCATCAACAATCATCAATCTTATCATCATCATGTCTTATGGAATCAATCATTCCTGCTATTGGGGATACAAGATCGGTTCTTTCATCATAGATCAACATCTAAGATAGCAGTGCCTTAGTGATTTTCATTTTTATCACTTCAAAGACACAAACAACTATTCCATAAAGCGGAAGTAGGCACAGTTGATCCCCCATTGATCCTTTGAGAAAAGTAAATGCTTAACTTATAACGGATTCAACACTAGCACATATTCAGTTTGTAGAATCAAACAACCATGAAAGACAAAAATATGAACACACATATTTATGTGGGGAAAACCCTTTCGGGTAAAAACCCCACCCTCCAAAACACTCATCTCACATGTATTATTCAGTAACTAAAATGGTTACAATACAAAACCAGAGCTATGCTCTTCAAGAGATAACATCTTGTTCATCTGGAGAATAATACAGGCAACACAAAATAGAATCTTCACACAGTTACAATGTCCTCATGACATACTGTGTAATTCCCTTCAGCTCCTCACAAATGATTGTCACAGCCAGCCTCATGGCCAGCCCAGCCTCTTGGCCTCCATAGGTTCACATCCTTCCAGATCTTAGAGTCTAAGTGTTCATGGTAAAATACCGCACAAAAAATCCCGGTCTCTCTCTCTTTGCTCATCCTCTCCAGCAACAGTCATAAGGATAATAAATTATCCACCTACAAGCATTCCATTTCTGATAACATGCACCGCTTATTCAACATGCATCGATTCACGCAACAATAAATCAGTCTTAGGCATGTCCGTGAACCTTGCTTCAATAATGCAACTCTATCATAATTTGGAAATAAAACATCTACCAATCAGATCTTAAAGATCTACTACGTGTCACCATTCCATTCACCTATCGCTTTTGACAACTGGTCAAACCTATCCAACTTAGTCAACCGGGTTTCGAGCTCCTCTGAGCTCTTACCATGACACTACCAAGCCCACACGATCCAGTCATGGTACAATGGTGAGCTCACTCGAGATCACCTAGCGTTCTACCTCGTTACCACTGCGCTATCACATTCACTTTGTGGTATGGAGGTAAGCCATCTAGGCTCGCACCTTGACTCCATCGCACTACTGCACCCCTGTCTGAGTTGCCTCATGGTATGGTGGTGAGCTCAACTAAGCTCACCCAAGTCTTCACTGAGCCCAGACCCAGACTACACCGCGCTACCGCCAAGCACGCTTGGCCACCCCGCGGTATGGCGGTAATGGCCTGCACTGACCGCCATCTCCACCACGCTACCATTGACCCTCAAATTCATTCTTGCGGTGTGGTGGTAACCGCCAGGACAATCGCTGGCGGTCTCACCGAGGCCACCGTGGTGAGAGAACCCACCGCCTGTGGTATGGCGGTAACCATTGAGCCCACCATTGGCGGTCTCACCACAAATACCATGGTGAGAGGAACCACCACCTGCAGTATGGTGGTAACCACCAAGTCCACCGTAGTGAGAGGAACCACTGCCAACGGTATGGTGGTAACCACCGAAACAGGCCATTGGCGGCCTTACCGCGTCACCATGGTGAGAGAACTCACTGTGTGTGGTAAGATGGTAACTGCCAGTGCAGGTTGCAGGCGGCCTTACCATGCCACTACAGTGAGTGAACTCACCGCACGTGGTAAGGCGGTAACCACCAGACAGACACCACTAAGACCAAGACAGACTGCCACGATAAAAGCCGGAACAAGAAGGAAAACACCAAGTCTTCAAGGGAAAAGATTAGAAAGTTGAGGCAGACATTCCCAACAATATCCCACTTGCCGAAGACTTTCAGGCTTCCTCCAAACACCCGAACAAGGACCAACACCATGCTTCCATGCTCCAACCAAGACCCCTGCAATAACACCATCACAAGCAACAGCTCCAAACAAAGGACAACGTGAGCACCAAAATGAGAAACATTCTCCAGAACAAGATAAACCAACTAGCTAGAACAAAAACCATTAAACTAACTGCCCTCATCCAACTGATCAAACCCAGGAGACTGAAAATAGCACAAAAAGCTCATGCTAAAACATCCAACCACCCATACCTTAGAGGTATGAACATCAGTGAACTCATGCCATCACATAACCAACCCATCAACAATAAAGAACAAGCACCATGTGTCAACTAGTCAAATGGCCCAACACGTCCAGGTACTCCTACTGCAAGGGTACTGTCTAGATGAATGCAAAAATAGCACCATCACATGTGATCTAGGCATACAAAGTCCACCAACCACCTACACAAAGAAATGAGGAACCATGTAGTTAGGAGGAACACCCACACTGATCTGCACCACCTGCTGCAAGAGATATTTCTCTCAACAATCTTCCACATTCTTCCAAGGTTCCATATCTAGCTGAAGAAGGAAACACCATGGCTCCACATACATCTAAAATCAAATGAACATTTAGGAAGAAAAAATACCAGAATGGAGAGAAAACAACAAATCATAACATGTAGCATCCTCCTACATACATTTCTAAATGCCAGTTGTGCTAAGAAAGATCTTCTTCACATCCCAAAGGGAAAAACCATGACAACACCCAATAGATCCATGGATGTAAGCACCTGAAAGAAGATTAGACTCTCCCATCTAACCATCTCCTATCAGTCCTCAAAAGCACAAGGAGATACATAATGTTGTCCACCTTTCATTATGAATCCTCCATAATTTCAAAATAACTCAAGATTCATATCCATGAAAGATAAAGCATAAAACACATCTGAAAGCTATAATGGGAAAATACCTTTCAAATAAACCTCACTGCCGAGCAGACCAAGAAGAAAAAGAAAAGATACTCCTCCAAGATATACGAGTCACCGTGACTTACCCAAGAGAAATTTCCTTCATGGTCTTTGTTGAACTCACATTCAACCAAGGTGTAGGCTACTCAAACTTTCAGCTATAACAACATACTTCTCAAAAGAATTCCAGCCTCACTATATTCTCCATGCATCCATGAGCACCAGCAACCTCTCATCTCATGCTAACTCCAAACTACATCACTGCAATAAACATGAAGTCCTCCAACATATGATCGAAGTACTCAAAACATAGAGAAACCCCAAACCACTGTCAAAGCTCCAAAACCTAGGACATGAACTTATCATGGCATCATGATCTACACATCTCCATTAGGAGATACCATGCTTCAAGTGAACTAGCAATGGTCTCAAGAGAAAAGCAACATGCCAAAACACTAATGCACAAGCAAGAGTATGCATGACATAAAGAAAACAAACTATAAACCAACATCACCTATCAAGCACCACCAACACCTCAACCAAAGACTACCAATATCCTCCATGGCTTCAAGATGTTGCGCATCTTCAAATAGTGACCATACAGATGCAAAATAACTCTTCTTTAGCAACAGGATCTAAGAGTCCTCAAGAAGCATCTGCAACACCAAAGAAGATTATCCACCACCAAGTGATCAATCCATAGTCACTGCTAAAGTTCCCACTGAACCGTGACACCGAGCTTTCCAAGCATCATGACTAAACATCTGTTGATCTGAGAACCTCCAGGTACAAATGATAACATGTCCATCAGAAAATAATGTCGAACAAAACCAAGATCATCGAATCACGCATACCACACCATCACTGTCAAAAGCTTACACAAGCCAGTGTAACCAACTCTTCATGACATCATGATACACATGCTATAGGTCGCCATCACTGACTATTCAGGTACTCAAACACCATTCCTCCTCTCATAACAAAACAACCACGCCAATGCACAAGTGACCACAAACAAGGTCAACTAACAGATCTACACCATCATAGAAGAAACCTCATGGATAATGACAGTCCACTTCCGAGTTAACTCCTAACAAACATGTAGGTAAGGATAGCCCAAACATTGCACAACTTGTGGATGCAACCAATGAAACCTACAAATCTATCATCGCACTGAAACTACAAAACTGAGATCGTCAAAGAGAACAACCAAAGTAGACAGACATGACTCAAACATCAGATCAAAAATAGATCCGATTTTCCAATCATGTCCATAGATCAAGCACCATAGTCTAGGAAACCAACAATCACACCACAAGAATGCTGAAAGAGAAACTCATACCAACACTCTCATGTAGAGAAGACAACACACCTCCTCAAGATACATGTTGAACTGTAGCTATCTCATCGAGTCACACCCCAGAAGCCGAGGTCTAGAAAATAGCTGAACAACAGCTCCACACACCACAAGTTTTTCTTAACCATGTAAAACTTGCAAAACCACATTGTTTATAAAACACCCACACAACTCCATATTCACTGCTCATCTGGACGACTTAGGAGTCTACACACAACCATCACGGTTAACTAGAAAAATGAAAATAATACATGAATATGCATGATAGACTTTTTAGGAAAATCTACACAAAACCTCCAGAGCCAAAGACATGAATCTAAACCATGTGAGTGCAAGACACGTGTAAGAATGGAACAAAAGGTCCATTTCAGACCAGTTCCAAAAACCACAGTCATGCACAAGCATACAAGAAATCTAGGCTATTCAGAAGTTGCAGACCACTAGGATCAACTTCATAGCCTCCATGCAATCAGAGCAACAAAGAAATATCCTTCAGTGCTAAGTCAAAACACCCAACAAAAGCACAATACTCCATGGATGAACAACAACACAAGCAACTCCATACCACCAAGGAGCCTCTCACACAGACACCTAGTATGAAACCATGCTTCACTGCAACACAACCACAAGCACATCTCACACCCTTTGCATCAGGAACATTTGTTGCGAGCCAGGTGCCTCAAACCATATTGCAACAATATGATGAACTCCAGGAAACTCCACTGTCTTTCAAAAAATGTGTGTTGAATTGAAGAAGCAACTTCCACTCATCAAAGGATCAATCACCAACTGATTTTCCCAGATTTCCTCAAGCTTGCCAAGCTAAGAAATCATCAAAGGAGAAATACCCAGAACTTCAGTAACTAGGAGAAGGCTTTGACACCACTTGTTGGTATCATCAAGCCTCAACCTCCTTCAACTAGCTCTAATACCACTTGTTGGGGATACGAGATCAGTTCTGTCATCATAGATCATCATCTAAGACAACAATGCCTTAGTGATTTTTATTTTTATCATTTCAAAGACACAAACAACTATGCCATAAAGCGAAAGCAGGAACAATTGAACCCCCATTGATCCTTTGAGAAAATTAAATGCTTAACTTATAATAGATTCAACACAAGCACATATTCAGTTTGCAGAATCAAACAACCATGAAAGACAAAACTATGAACACACAAATTTATGTGGGGAAAACCCTTTCGAGTAAAAACCCCACCCTCCAAAACACTTAGCTCACATGTATTATTCAATAACTAAAATGGTTACAATACAAAACCAGAGCTATGCTCTTCAAGAGATTATATATTGTTCATCTAGACAATAATATAGGCAACACAAAATAGAATCTTCACACAGTTACAATTTCCTCATGACATACTATGTAGATTCCCCTCAGCTCCTCACAAATGACTGTCACAGCCAGCCTCACGGCCAGCCCAACCTCTTGGCCTCCACAGGTTCACATCCTTCCAGATCTGAGATTCTCAGTGTTCATAGTAAAATACCACTCGAACACTCTCAGCCTCTCTCTCTTCGCTCATCCTCGCCAGCAATGGTCGTAAGGATAATAAATTATCCACTTGTAAGCATTCCATTTTTGATAATGTGCACTGCTTATTCAGCATGCATTGAGCTGCGCAACAATAAATTGATCTTAGGCATGTCCGTGAAACTTGCTTCAATAATGTAGCTCTATCATAATCAAGAAATAAAACATCTGCCAATCAGATCTTAAAGATCTACCACGTGTCGCCATTCCATTTTCCTATCACTTTTGACAACCGGTCAAACCTGTCCAACTCGGTCAACCGATTTCTGAGCTCATCTGAGCTCTTACCATGACATCGTCGAGCCCACACGTCCCAGTCACGGTACAACGGTGAGCTCACCCGAGCTCACCCAGCCTTCTACCTCACTACCGGTGCCCTGTCGGACTTGCCTCACAGTATGGCGATAAGCCATCCGGGCTTGCACCTTGACTCCACTGCACTACTGTGCCCCTATCTGAGTTGCCTCACGGTATGGCGGTGAGCTCAACCGAGCTCACCCAATTCTTCATTGAGCCTAGACTCAAACAACACTACACTACCATAGAGCACATTTTTCCACCTTGCAATATGGCGGTAACGTCCTGCACTGACCACTATCTCCACCATGCTACCACTAACCCTCCAATGCCTTCCTTCGGTGTGGTGGTAACCGCCAGATCGATCGCTGGTGGTCTCACCATGACCACTGTGGTGAGAGGATCCACTACTTGCGGTATGGCAGTAACCATTGAGCCCATTGCTAGTGGTCTCACGGTGGACACCGCAATGAGAGGAACCACCACCTGGGGTATGGAGGTAACTGCCAAGTCCATCACTGGCAATCTCACTGTGGACACCGCAGTGAGAGGAACTAATGCCAATAGTATGGTGGTAACCACCGAGCCACGCCACAGGTGGCCTTACCGTGCCACTGCGGTGAGAGAACTCACTGTGCGTGGTGAGGTGGTAACTACCAGCACAGGCTCTAGGCAGCCTTACCGCACCACCATGGTGAGTGAACTCACCGTGTGTGGTAAGGTGGTAACCACTAGACATACACCGCCAAGACCAAGCTAGACCACTGCGGTAAAGGCTAGAACAAGAAGGAAAACACCAAGTCTTCAAGGGAAAAGACCAAAAAGTTGAGGCAGACTTTCCCAACACCTGGCATCTTAGTCAATCAACCATTATCATCTTTTGACAAAAGATATGTTGCTTGTGTGACATCTTTTGTAGTGAATCTTTCATTTTGATATATCATTTATCCATGGTTGCATTACCCCTATTGTGGGGCATCTTGTTCCTTCAATTAGGCATATCATCTCATTTCATCTTAAAATATCCTGAAAAAAGCAAAAAAATCATAAAATTTGAAAAAGGTGCAATAAAATCTCATGTACATATCCTGGAAAATGTAGTTGTGTCTCACCCTAGCTTGGGGGAAAAATCCTGAACTCACTAGGGGAAGTAAACTTTGAGCTTAACCAAATAGACAAACAACAGTATGGCAAAGAAAACAAAAACAATGATCAAATGCAGTGCAACATGAAACATCAATCACCATCAGGATAACATCCAACATCCATATCATATTAGAAAATCCAAAAACATGTCAAAAATTGGTCAAAATTTTAAAAAACAGAGTTGTCAGTCAAACTATGTGGTCTCTCCATGTACAATGTAGGCAAGGCTAATCTATGATCAACACTCGAGACCCCTAGGATAGGTTAGTAGGTTAGGTCTTTGGTCAAAATCTCAGAAAATCACAAAAACATCACAAAATCAGGATGGATGATCTTATCTAAATAATGATTAAAATACTTTAAGCAAAGGTTGAACATGTTACATTTTGATCATTGTTATCATTTCTTTGGAGAAACTCGATGATGTATTGGACTAGAGAAGCAAGGAAGGAGAATGGTATTTTATTTGTCTGTTGTTTGTGAATTAATCAAAATTACTGTGTGAATTGTCATGGGAAGTGCTCTACAAAGTATCATGGATGACATTCCAATTCACATAAGAAAATGATTGATTCTTGTTTGTTTACGCAAATAATGCTCAAGTCATCTCAATTTAATTATACCTCAATTCTTGTGTTCACTTGCAATATCAAAAATCATGAAAGTATTACTTAGGTCATCATTGGTCTAACATATACCATTGATGCTTGTACTCACTTTCAACATTTTTAAAGCTCTATGATGATACAAAGCACAATAAAAGTGCTGTTAAGATGACAATGCTTGCATATGTATATTTGCATGGTTAAATTAGATTGCATTCATATTAGTTTTGCATCTACATTATAGATTTTCCACATCGACTGATGATATCTCAATCGACTTGCACCAAATGCGGAATCATGTCCCACATATTTGGGAAGAACTCTAAAATCCTCCTATAATCATAACATATCACAAATCAGCACTATTATCAATCAATCAACCTATCAATCTATCATTGATCCTCACCTATCATGAGGTCAATCAGTCAATCTATTATTGATCCTCGCCTATCATGAGGTCAATAAATCAATCTATCAATGAACATTGCCTATCATGAGGTCAATCATCAATCTATCATTGATCCTCGCCTATCATGAGGTCAATCAATTAATCAATCATTGAATCTCACCTATCATGAGATCAATAATCTTCTAATCTATTAGGATCATCAATCAATATTGAATCAAAGGCTGACACGATCGAAAATTGAAAACTTAAGGAGGCTTAATACAAATTCATCTAGGGCCAAACTTTCTACATATTCTATAACGGGAGATAAATTATTTCACCAATGAATCTTCATCAAATCATCATCAAATCATCATGAAATTTTCTAAATTTCAAAAAATCCAAAAACATTATAAAATCATTAATTTATCTCCCGAGGGGGCATATATCTATCATCAATCATCTAAAAATCAATATCTAGGGCATATTGATTTTTTTCATCAATACTGGCAGTAGCAACAAAATTTTCCTTGAAGTAATGCGTAAACACACCACTTCAAAGAGGGGAAAAATGTATACACCTGAAATTGGTCTGGAGAATCTGATTAATTAAATACAATTTATTTGATTAACTATCCTAAATTCCTCTACTATTGAATAAATAGAAATATTTATTTAGATAGTTCATGTTCACATTCACATTTAAAATCTTCTAACTCTTCTATTATCTCATCTTAATTAAATAAACAAAACTAAATACTTTGTTTGAGTTAACTATCATTTCCCTATTTTTATTCTATCACATCAAATCTTAAATTAATTAAATAAAGATTAAACACTTTATTGATTAATTACCATATTCTTCTATTTTAATTTAATAAACAAATTCCATAGTTTGTTCTATTAAATTATTTATCCCTCTTTGGCTAATTTAAATAAATCAAAAATATTTAAATAAAGGCATAAAGAATATTCCTCTATATTTCCTCAAAATCAAATTAGATATCCTATGTCTAATTTATGTCAAAAATATGTCAAAATTAATTGATTCAAACTTCACGGGAAGTTTTGGAGACAAATTGGAGATAAATTAGAAATTCATCTCTCAATCCTCTTCCATCAATCCTTCCTATCCTCTTGCCTGGTGTTTTCATGGGTACAGACAATCCCCAAAATCTTCTCAATCTTCTTCATCTCTCACCATTCAATCCTCCAGATTGAATCCAAGCCTCTCTTTGCTTTCCCTATGCAAAGCTGCTATTGGGAAATCTATAAATACAGCTTCATTCAACAAAGAAAGGATCCCAGATTATCAAGTTTATGCAATATTACTCTGTAGGAATTCAAGCATCAAACATCAAGCATCAAGCATCCAGCATCCAAGATTTTAGATTTCATAATCATGGTTGCCTCTTGTAGCTTCATCTTGTTTTTCATGTCAATTCATGTTACAATAGCTTCTTTTATCATTTAGCATTTTCATATAGCATAACATCATTACATCAACATCATTCCGTTCTTTAGATAGTCATTTTAATAGTTATAGTGTTTTATTTAAATCTGAGAGAATAATAACTTAATAAATCTTTAAAGATAGGTGACAATGAGATGCTTTCAGTAGATTATTTGCTTAATCTTTGATACAATGTTTCATTAAGAAGTGTTTTCCTTTGTTTACTTATTCACACTTACAACAATATTTAATTCTTTATTTTTTTCTTTTTATAAAGTGCAATAATTATTTTGATAAGTTAAAATCAGTGTATTTAAATATGAGTTTTTTAAATAGTAGTTCTTTTTATTTGTAAAATATAATAACTTGGTTTTTTTTTTTGTTTTTTTTTGTTTTTGACCCTTATAATATGAATGTGAAGTATATTTTCTAGTGGAAATGTAGAAATAATATCCATTTTTTGCTTTTTTTTCTTTCTTTCTTTCTTTGATTATTTTATATTGGGTTCATCGAATGGTTAGATCTTTTTGAATAGTCTTGCATCATGCTAACACATTCTCAACCATTGATGCCTTTATTATTTTAATTTGAAAAATATAATAGTTATGATTTTTTTGTTTTTTGTTTTTGAGCTTTACAATATGAGTGTAAAACATATTTTCTAATGGAAATGTAGCAAGATTATTAGATTGTTTGCTTTCTTTCTTTGTATAAAATATTTTATTCAATTAATATTATTTTTATTTATTTTATATTGGGTTCATCAAGTGGTTGGATCTTTTTCAATGGTCAACCATCATTCTACCACATTCTCAACCGTCGATCATTAAAGTCAGTTGATAATATTCATATAGGGAATGCCTTCAATGTAATTAATACATATCTTCAAAATGGGTCTAAAATGAAATGGGAATTAATATGGATATATAAATTTTAAATGAAAGAAAATAAGAACAAAGAAAACAAAGAATGAAACAAAAACATAACATGGAATAATTGAATGGCTTGTTGGTTTTATTCATCAACAAAGAATACATATTTATATGTATAGAATAATTAACAACTTTCCTATAAAACAACTAAACATTTTGATAGCTAATTGTACCTATTTGAAAACAAACTAGGATGTAGCTAACAAATTGAGCTTAATAATAATCAACCCAAACACGTCTACACTATGTTATTGACACATACAATATGAATACAATTTTGATATGACTTATATTAACACTCCGCTTTAAGGAATAACAAATTTGTGATGGACTCCTAGCATATCTCTATATGATACGAACTTTATTTTTCCCAATGGCTTGGTGAATACATCAACCATGTTATCATTTCTATTACAATATTACAACTTTATCTCTTGTTATTGAATCTGATTATTTGAGAAATGAATGGCTCTATGGTTTAGGACATAGAACATTAAGTTTCTCTTAATATCATTTAAGGAAAATCCTGGAGATCTCAATCCAAGTATAGGAATGGGGGAAAGAGATCTACAATAGGGTTTTTCTAAGGCCTAATATATGACTACAAGAGGGTTCATCACCAAGCTAGGGCTTGGAAAGACTACTGAAATGCAAGACCTAATTATGAAACTTAAAGATATGCAAGACTTAATTAAATGACCTAGAAAATCATGTAAATCAGAATGTAAAACTGAGAGATCAAAGATGTGCACTCGGGAATCTATAGAGGCTTGAATGAAGTCTTGAAATGCTGAAAACATTGAATTTAATGCTGACTAGGACTCATATGCTAAGCTGGGTGATTTAGTCCCAGATTAGGGTTTTTGGGTAGGAATAGAAATTTGGCAAAGATATTTCTAGAACTCCTGAAAACTACAAACTTCACTATATTGGGACTCATATTCCAGAAGTGGCATATCATTCCAATTAGGATTTTCTAGAAATTCAAAGTCTGATTCTGCTCTTCAATGTTTGTTTTGTCCCTTTCACCTAATTTTCAAGTCTAAAACTTTGATTTGCAACCTGTAGATGTCTTTTAATGATCTCCAATGCAAGGTGACAACTTTTACAACTTTGAACATGCTTTGAAAACTTTCTCCAAAATTTCTCCTTAGAAGGTCTTAAACCTAGATCTGCAAATCACACACTAAAGAGAGGGAAAATGTTGTTTTGTCAGTAGAAAGGGGTTTTTCTTGGTCAAACAACATTTTGGTAATCAAACCTTTAAATGAAATGAAATAGGAAAGGATAATGATGAATGAACAAAATTTAATGTTGTAACTTGCCAAAACCTAGCAATAAAGTGTTGCAAACATGTATGAAATGGCTCCAATGGATGTAGATCTTGAATCTTGCTTGAATGTTGTAGCTCTTGACTTGAATGCTTGTTTGAATCATAAAACCCTACATCACAAATGTTAGCTCAAATAGAAACATGATGCATGATGATTTTTACATGATGCTTGATAATTGAATAATGCTCCAAAACACTTGATAATCAGCTCTTGAAGACTCTTGAATGCTCTTGTAGACTCTTGAATGCTCTTGTAAACTCAATTTTTCTATAAGGATGCCCATTGAACTTTCTAGGTGAAAAATGAGTGAAAGAAACTTGTATTTATACTTGTTTATGCCAAATTTCCTAAAAATACAACACTACAAGCTGACA
This sequence comes from Sequoiadendron giganteum, assembly GCA_007115665.2. NCBI lineage: Eukaryota > Viridiplantae > Streptophyta > Pinopsida > Cupressales > Cupressaceae > Sequoiadendron > Sequoiadendron giganteum. The sequence continues at coordinate 41,892,684 of CM021106.1, read as the reverse complement.
TCAGATCTAGGAGAATAAAATCCCACCAATTATTTTAATTAAATTTCATTTTGGGCCACATGGGACTCATACGCAAGAAGTGGCATATGAGTTCCATTAGGCTTAACTATGGGACACATTTTTAAAAAATGCTTAGAATGATGCAAAATTGGGATCAGGGCCTCAAAACCTAGGTGGAAATCATACGCCCAGGGTGGCATATGAGTCCTAGATCACTAAATCTGGGCCACACAATCTAAAAACACTTGAATTATGATTGGATCTTGGTTTATGTTGGGGTTATTCTTGAAAAGATACATTAATTAAGGCTTGTGGATGCAAATTAAAGCCAATTAAAGCATAAAGAAGCATGATTATTTAATAAAGCCCTAGATTAGTGTGAAAGTATGTTACAACACTTTGCAACACCCTAAATAAGGCACCAATAAGCTCATTTAGTTCACAAGGTCCCAAGACCTAATTTGTGAATTTGTTAGACACATTACAACACTAAATCAAGGCCATGTTAGGGGGTACTTTTCTCGTCATTACAAAATCTTCTCTTACAAAGTAATGTTGAGTTTCAATATACTTTGATCTTTCATGATAAAATAGATTGTTTTCCAACTTGATTGAACTTTTATTATCACACTTGATTGGAGTTGGTGCTTCTTTCTTTTGTCACATATATTCAAGAATTCACCTTAGCCAATTTGCTTATAGGTACCACAACACAATGTTTTGTACTCAGCTTCAGTAGATAATGTATGCATGAAAATAAAATAAATATAGTATGCATAAAATATAGCTTAAATCAAACCAAATACATGCAAACCTCATAAAGATCAAGTGTAGTATTTTGATGTGTTGATAGTTTGATTATGGTTACACATGATTCCAATATCATGATAATATGGTCAAGATAATTAAATAGAAATTTTAGAAACATAACATTAGCATAAGATTGGATATTGAAAGTGGGATGGAAGGTCTCTTATTTATAGAAATTCCATGAGATAAATTAAGTGCCAAGATGCATTGAGTGATGGATGGCTAGGATTGAAGGAGGATCAAGGCTTGGATCAAAGTTGTAGTCATGTGGAAAGTGACACATGAAGGATAAAGGCTAGGTTTAGGATTAGGATTAGGGAAGAATCCTTATGTGGATGGATAGTATAAGAGACGTTATATTAAATGAAGGGATGAGATGGAAAGTTAGTTTGACTTTTGGAAAGTTCCTAGATTCAATGAATCTGGACAAGGGGTTAGTTAGACAAGTGAAGGGGACACTTGTCACATGAGGATAAAATTAGATATGGTCCATGCAAATGGAATCAATGGATATGATTAAATAGACAATGATAAAGGATTAAAGTGGAATTAAATAATGGGGGAAAAGGTTAATGGATATTAATTAGCCTAAATGAATTAATTAGTTAATTTAGTTAGAGGATTGGTGATAAGGCTAAAATTAATTAAATAAATACAAAATTTATTTAATTAAAGGTGGTGGATGAGGGTAATGGATAAATTAATTAAATAAATAATAAAAATTTATTTAAAAATAAATATTAGGATAAGGGAAAAGGTTAAATTAATTAATTAAATAATAAATATTTATTTAATTAAATATTAGGATAGGTAAAGTCAAGTGTGGTTAGGTTAGGGTCACATTTCAAGTGTCTACATTTTCCCACTCTTTGAGATGATGTTGCAACTAAGAGAAGTAATTATCATTTCAAAGAAGAATAAAACATAGTGGGTTGGCAAGGGATAAGAACAATAAGTGTGATCTACTCCAATCACTAGAAGGATGAGGAAGGATGATGAGGAGGTAGTGGTATGTCCCCCAAGAGGACATGTGGGTTCAAATAACATAGGTGTGCTCTTGAAATGGATAAGAGGACTAGAGGATGGTAAATAAAAGGATAGAGGAAAATAGCTAAGGAAGATGAAGATATGAATGGAGAGGGATTATGTATGATCATCATGCTACAATGATATGAGCAACATAGATTTGATATTGTAATTGACATTATGCGTGCCAAGGTATAAGGAACCAGGATGACAATGTGCAAAGTACGTGATCAAAAGGGACAAATGAAAACATATGCCTTATAACACCATGGTAATGAAGACCATAATGCCATTGTGGTAATAGAGTGAAAATACCATGATAAATGTAAACAATTATAATACATACAAGAAAAAGTAAGAATACACAAAAAATAAAAATAAAACAAGGACAATGCTCCAAGTCAAGCTAAAAATCGATTGATGGATTGATTGATTGATGATGATGAGGATAAAAAAGTTAATGATAAGAACAATGCATACCCCAAGGATTATTTTATTAATGATAATAAAAAAATTTAGATTGGGAAGGATACATCCTTGTGATGATAATTGGATAGTGGATCAATTGATTTCATTTGATTCAGATTAAGATGATGGGCTAGATTGCAAGTTAGAGTGTATGGATTAGGATTGATTGCATGGGATGGACTGGAAGGGGATGGTTGAATTAGAAGGATAAATAGAGGATAAATGGATGGTATGGGATAGGATTATATGGAGGATAGGATAATTAAGATAGAATAAAGGATGAATAGGATCCAATGACAAAGGAGAAAAAAGCCTTGGGAAAAGAATGAAAGGATGGAGGGATTTTTTAGATAGGAGATAAAGGGGTTGATTTGGTATATATGAGGATGGAGCTCCAAGAACTATATTGTAAAGGAACAATATTCCCCACACTAGAGATAGCATCTTTAGTCATACATCCTTCGGTCCCACAACAATAGGTGTTCAATTTTCATTGGCCCCTGCTCACCCACAAAGAACAAAATAATCACAAAAAAAGAAGGTACAGGGACACAGGATAGCGCCAGGTATCCAATGGACCCCATAGATTCTTCACAGATCTTGTTTGAAGTTGGTGGTGGGCTAAAGGTTTTAAAGGCTTGAATTGTGGCAATGAGGATTTACATGTCAATTCCTTGCTATCCCATGTGACATAGTTAGCATTTATAAATAAGACTACAAGAGTGTGGGATGTTGCAATGTCACCTCCTCTAATGCTTCCAAAGGTAGTACAACCAGAAGAATATTCCTCATTAGATGTCATTTATTCATTAAATTGTAGAAATGGTTTTTGAGCTTGAAATAAAGTTGCAATGGGTAATATAAAGTAATGAAGATCTACGGTGCAAGTTTAAAGGGGGATTTGATCTGATGGCCAAGTTTTAAAGTTTTATTGGGCTTGTGATCTCAGCCATCCATCTTCGATCAAGCGGCTAGAACTCAAACTTCAATGGCTCTAGTGGCTCTATTTCATGGGAAGACTTGGAGTAATGGTACAACTGCATTTCCAATGACCAAATCAAACCCGATTGGCTCCAAATCAATTTTCTATGCTTCTCCCATACTACATTGATGACCAAGATAGTGCTAGTACTACTTTATGTATTGTATGTGAAAAACTCTTTTGTTAGAACATGCTCACTAGGATTTAGCTATAGATTTCCTAGGAGTTCCAAGTCTACATTCATGAATATTATGATGGAATGTCTTCTAATGGTGTCAGAGTCATTATGGCTAGAGTTACTACTCAAGTTTTGGGGGGAGTTCAAATATTTTGTGAGATTCAATTGGATTTCATCCTTACTATAGTTAGGGTTAGGGTTTGAAAGCGACTCTAAGTTATGCCTACACTATAAAGGCACACTTTGCTGTCATTTGAAGGGTTCTAATTCTTAGTTTTTTAAGTCTTTTTATAGAGTCAAGTTGAATAGGTAAGTCCTTTAAAACTTAGAGAAGAAATGTTGTAAGTTTTGGTCTGTAATAGCAATAGATGATTGGAATACTCATTGTATTTGTCTAAAATTTGAATTATATCAATCTGTTATGCTCTCCATCATTGTACTCATTATATTTTGAATCAATATAATGAAGGGTTATGTCTGGTTCTCATATCATAGTTGATGTTATGGATGTTTGAATTGTTAGTTTCTATTCAAGGGATAGAATAATTTTTCTTTTAGTTCATTTATCAGAGATTTTTTGGTTAAGTATGGATTTGTAAGTTGTGTAATAACATTATTCTTGTGTTAGTTTTTGTAATGTCATAAAATTAAACCCCTTACAATTTCACATACATTCTTGTACCCAATTTAGTGTTCACCCCCTTAGAATTTGTGTAGGCTCATTTTAGCCCTTGCATCAGGATTTTTCCCCTCTCAGGATGCTCAAAACCCCTTTTTAGCAGCTACATTCACACAACAACTTTACGTTAAACCTTGTGCTTCTCCCATTCTTGCCATTTTGTAGCATGATATGTTTGGACACTAGTGCGTCGTGTGAATGTCTACACATTGCGCTAGTGTCCTGTGACATTTCAACATTCAAATATTCATTTTTGAGCATGTTTTCCACTTGTTAGCTCCTTTTATCAGTGATAATGGCCCAAGATGCCTTGTAACAACTTAGGAAGATTCTTTTCCTTCCTCTTCTCCCTTTAAATGTTATCTTTCTAGTTCATTTGTGTTTCTAGCTTCTCTCTAGCTTCTTGGATTCTCTCTTTTCCCTCTTTACTCTCTTGCTTGTTACAATAGCTTCAAGCACTCTCACATTCTTACAAAAATCCTTGCAACTCTCTTGGCTCTCGCAACTCTGTCTCTCTCCTTGGATTCTCTTAGCCTTGCAAATGATATCTTCCTTGTATCTTTGAGAATCCTGGGATTTATTACATCCCCTATCTATTGCATCCCTATCTCATGATATAAGTTCTCCTCCTTGAGTGAGGATTTCTTTTATCACTTCATATTTACTTAATTTGTTCACTTTCTCTATCTATCTAGTTGTTCGTGGAGGTGGGAACACCAAAATGGGGGTTTGACTATGGAAAGCCCTAAACAACCCCAACATTTTCTCTCAATCTTATGTATGTAGGTATTGAAGATATTCATGTGCTGGAGAATTCATTACTTGATTATTCTAAGCACTTTCTTTATCCTCTTTAGTCTTATAATTTATTTTACCTTATTTTAGTTTTATTACTTTTTGTTACCTTCTTGCATTCTAGCAGTTCTTAATAATCAGATTGTTAGTAGTCAATTTGTTGTTTCTACGATAATCTTAGGTTTTAGTCTATACAAGATGCTAGTGTTCCTTTGGGACTCTAGCATGCCATGCTAATGTTTTTTTTCTATGTTGACATCCTTGTTGGAAAACTGTGCCTCAAATTACTAGCTTGGAACCTCTTGAAGACTTGGTGAAATTTCCTTCTGATCGTGCCTTTATCGTTGCATCACTGGAAGCTTTCACAAGAGGCACAATGATGTGGTTTACCTCCTTACTGCAGGCTTCCTTTATCATTCCAACAGTGTTACTGCCATACCGTGATGAAATCCTCACTGCCTGGTGGTTGGGCGGTGGCACTACTATACCATGAAGATCCTTTTCCTGCCTTGGTGGTGACACGGTGAAGGGCGATGGTCAGGTAGACAAACAACTACCTCCTTATTGCAGAAGGCTTCTCCATGCACAGAGGTAGTATGGTGAAACCGTGGTGGTTAGAGCAGACGATTACTTCTCTACCATGGAGGTCATTCAACTAGAGCGTGATAGCACGATGGACATGGCAGACAATAAACAATTCTCACCACTTTACTTCGGAGGTCTTTCAATGTCGACACGCTGGCGCAGTAGACTAAGATGATCAAGCAAATGAGCAGTTACCTCTATACCATGAGGTTGTTTGGAATGGCTAGTGGTCATGCAGTGGAGCTGCCATATCAAGGAGGGCTTTCAACCTTGGAGCGGTACCATTGTGACACTGCCATACCACGGTGATATCATTGGCTTGGTGCGGTGGCACGGTAAAGTGCTCGTGGGCATAGTTTGATCTATTTGACTCAACATACAAGGTAGTGAATGAATGATGCTACGACATGTGGCACAATATCATTCATTGATTTTACATCACCATTGTAAATCAACATGATTGGCCGAATGTTTAAATTTGTGGAAGCAATATACATGCATTAACTGTAAGATCTATTTCGATAGTTGACAGAGTCTATATTTAGGTATTTATCTTAAACAAAATTAAATGTTGAGGTAGCCCAATGCATGATTGTAGGGCGATCTGATCAGAGATCTAGTTTTCTTGTCAGTGAAGTATGAAATTAGATACTCTTCCCCATTGGTTGTTGAATGATATGAAAAAAATCGACGAAATACTAAGGGAATAGAGACTTAGGGTGAAAAAAGTGAAGTCATTGTATGTTGTAATAGCATTGTAATAGTGAGTGTATTTTCGAACTTAAGTCTGCTGCTGTGAGCTAACGATTAGAGAGTGAGGTCTGTAACTTTGTATGTAATCTATTTACTGTAATACAAAGTGACTTCTCTTGGTGTGGTGGGTTTTTCTCGCGAAAGGGTTTTCCCACGTATATCTGGTGTTATCTTTGTGAATGTGTTTTTTTGTCCTATTATACTGTGTTTGTGCATCTTAAATGCAAGAAAGTTTTAAATGATGGTTTTTGCACTTCTCCTATGAGGTTTTAGCATTAGGAAAGCATATTCCACACCTCTAATTTTACTTTCAAGTGGTATCAGAGCTTGGCCAGTTGTGTTATCCTTGTAAGTAGGGATGGTTTTTTTTGCTAATTCTATTTCAGTGGGAGTCTTGAAAAGATAGAAGCCATTTCTATTTGAGATGACGAGTACTTCAAGGAGAATAGAAATTGAAAAATTCAATGGCGGAAATTTTGGGTTGTGGAAACTCAAAATGGAAGAGTTGTTGGTGGATAGAGACCTCTAGATTGATGTGTCTAGAACTATTCCACAAAGTATGAAAAAAGAAGATTGGGACCTTGTAGATAGAAAATCTAGGGGCTTGATAAGACTTTGTGTGGCCGATTCTGTACTCATGAATGTTCATGGGGAGAAGACTACAACTTCATTATGGAAGAAACTTGGTGATATTTATCAAGGAAAGTCTTTGGTGAATAAATTATTCCTAAGGAAGAAGTTTTACTCCTTGAAAATGGAAGAAGGAGCATATGTTGCAAACCATCTGAACTCATTTAATATGAGTGTTGCTCAGTTGGCATCTGTAGGTGTGAAGATAGACGAGGAGGATAATTGCATGCTTCTGTTATGTTCCTTACCTAACACTTGGGACCATTTGGTAATGGATATTGGAAGTACAACAACTACTTTCAAGATGGAAGATGTAGTTGCTTCACTATTGTTAGAAGAAATACAGAGGAAGTCTTTAGAGATGGCCAAAGAGGCCCTTGCTATTTTGGGTAGATCAAAGGATAAATGCAAGAAGAAGGACAAGAAGTCTAAATACAAATTTGAAGGGAGATCAAAGTCTCTTGGTAAAAATTCCAAGGTGAAATTCTTGAATTGTTGGCAGCTGGCCATATTCGAAAGGATTGTAAGGAGGAGAAGAAGAAGAATAATAAATCTTCGGACAATGAATATTCTCAGAGTGATCCAGATGCCTTCATTGCAGCTTTGGAAACTCAGGCGTCAGATGATGTGTGGCTAGTTGACTTAGGTGCATCTTTCCACATGACATCTCACAGAGAGTAGTTCACTAAGTATGAAAATTATGATGGTGGAAAGGTGTACTTGGCAAGTGATTCAACACTAGAGATTATTGGTCAAGAGTCAAAATACAATTCCCCGGCGAAAGAATCAAAGGGATTGGTGATGTACTACACATACCAGGTTTGGCTCGTAACTTACTTTCTGTCAATAAGCTTAATGATGCTAGTGTGGAAGTTTCTTTCTCGAGTAAAGGATGTAAGATGGCTAGAGGCATAATGATGTTGTCTAAGGGTGTATGAACTGACACTCTATAAAAGTTGGAAGCACATCCTGTTCAATGTAACAATATCTTTGTAAAGTCAAGCAAAGCTTCTCATGTAGAGAAGGAGGATGAAGCTCCTCTAGGTGCAAATTCCTTGGAGGTGAAACTCCCAAAAAAGAAGACCATGTTGTGGCATCATAGACTCGGTCACATAGGTGAGAAAGGTTCAAAAACCTTGAAAAATAAAAATCTTGTTGAAGTGCTTGTTGATTGTAACCTTCAGTTTAGTTTTTGTGAACATTGCATTTATGGAAAGCAACATCATGTTTCATCTTATTCAAGTCCTCATAAATCTTCTAGTGTACTGGATTATGTTCATTCTGATGTGTTTGGTCTAGTGAATGTTCCTTCGTTATCTTAGTCTAGATATTATGTTTCTTTTATTGATGATTATTCAAGAAGGGAATTTGTATACTTTCTTAAAACTAAATCAGAAGTGTTCAGTCATTTTAAAGAGCTTAAAAACTTGGTAGAGAATCAGACTAGAAAGAAAATTAAATGCTTGAGGATGGATAATGGCAGTGAGTTTTGTTTTGTAGATTTCAAAAGGTACTGCAAAGACCATGGGATTAAAAGGCATAAAACTACACCTTATACTCCACAACATAATGGAGTTGCTGAAAGGTTGAACAAGACACTGATGGAAAGGGCGACGAGTATGTTGAGCAGTGCTAGTCTAGAGCAAAAGTTCTGGGCTAAGGTTGTGGCTACAACATGTTACCTGGTAAATGAGTTCACCTTGCTCTACTCTTGTTGATAAAACACCTTTGGAAGTGTGGTATAGTAAGAAGCCCTCTTTGAGAAATATTAGTGTCTTTGGCTGTAAGGCATATGATTATGTGTAAAATGAGAAAAGATCTAAGTTGGAAAACAAGGTTGTTAAATGTATGTTCATCATCTATGGCATTGGTGTGAAATGATACAAGCTTTGAAATTCTAATACTGAGAAGGTTTTGTATAGCAGAAGTGTAATATTTAATGAGATGAAACCTTCAACAACTGATCCATAGTTAGATACAGATCAAAGAGAAAAGAAGAATGATGTAGTTGAGATTCCTCAAACTGCAGAAAAAGAGGAACTACATGTTGTACCTAAAACTGAGGAGAGCTCGACTAGTTCTAAGAGCTCTGAAGAAGAAGAACAACAACCTCAACCAATGAGAAGGTCTACACGTGAAAGACATCACCTGATAGGCATGGTTTCTCTATGTTGGATTCAAAATATGCCTATGCTTTGATTGCTAGCACTGATGAGCCTAGGAGTGTGAAAGAGGAAATTAACATGTCTGATTCAAATTCTTGGTTGGAAGCCATGAATGAAGAAATGGAATCATTGAAGAAGAATGATACCTAGGATTTGGTGCCTTTGCCTGAAGGAAGAAATCTTGTTGGTTGTGAATGGGTATTTAAGAAGAAGACTGGCCTAGATGGTAGTGCTAAAAAGTATAAAGTGAGGTTGGTTGCAAAGGGATATTCCTAGGTAGAGGGAATTGATTATGGAGAAACATTTTCCCCTATAGCTAAGCTAACATCTATCAAATTTTTGTTGTCACTTGTAGCCATGTATGACTTAGAGATAAATCAAATGGATGTGAAAACAATGTTTCTCCATGGAGAGTTGGAAGAAGAAATTTATATGTCCCATCTTGAGCACTTCGTTGAAAAAGGTAAGTTAAAGAAATCTATATATGTTTTGAAACAATTGCCTAGAATGTGATAACAATATTTTGAAACCTTTGTATTGTCAATGAGATTTGTGAGATCAAAATCTGATCATTGTGTGTATTATAAATCTGAAAATGATCGTGTGCTTATTATTACCTTGTACGTGGATGATATGTTGTTTATAGGAAATAGTAAGACTATGATTTTTGATCTTAAATCTCTGTTTTCTGCAAAGTTCGAAATGAAAGATCTAGGTGGAACAAGGTATATTCTGGGGATGGAAATAACCAGGAACTGAAAGAGCAAAAAGATTTGGGTTAGCCAGAGTAAATATATTAACACTGTTCTGGAGAGATTTGATATATGAATGTTTGCAAGCAACTAGTTGTTCCAGTTTTGCAAGGAATGAAGCTATCTGTTGAAGATTGTCCAAAATATCCTACTAAGATGGAGGACATGACCAAGGTGCCTTATGCAAGTGTAGTTGGCATTTTAATGTATACAATGGTCTGTACAAGGCTAGACATTTCCCAAGTAGTGGGAGTACTTAGCCGATTTATGGCGAATCTAGGAAGGAAACATTGGGATGCTATGAAAAGAGTGTTTAGATATCTAAGGGGTACTTCAAAATATGCTATGTGTTACCATGGAAATTTGGCTAGAGCACAAAGGACTCTCAACATTCATGGATATGTGGATTCAGATTGGGTAGGGGACATTGACAGAAGAAGGTCCACTAGTGGATATACTTTCATTTTAAATGGTGGTGCAATTAGTTGGATGAGCAAGCAATAGGCTGTAGTCACTTTGTCCACTACAAAGGCAGAATACATGGCAACAAAACACACCTATAAAGTACCTATTTGGATCAGTTGTTTGTGTTCTAATATTGGTTTTGATGTAGGGCAGATTACTGTTTGTTATGATAGTCAGATTGCCATTTGTTTAGTGAAAAATCCAACTTTCCATGCCAGGACAAAACATATCGATGTGTAGTATCACTTTGTTAGGGATATGGTGGAAGATGGAAGGGTCTCCTTAGAGAAGGTGGATACACTGAAGAATTTTATTGATGCATTGAAAAAGCTAGTGAGAACGGACAAGTTCATGTGGTGTGCAAGTTCAATGGGCCTTGGGGCCTATGAGCATCAATAAAATTCAAAATTTGGAGGAAGCTAGTAAGTCTTCATCAACTGGGAGCTTGTTGGAAAACTATGCCTCAAATTATTGGCTTGGAACCTCTTGAAGACTTGGAAAAATTTCCTTTTGATCGTGCCTTTACTGCTACACTCCTGGAAGCTTTCACAGGAGGCGCGGTTATGTGGTTTACCTCCTTACCACAGATCTCCTTTATCAGTTTAGCGGTTGGGTGGTGTTACCGCCATACCACAACGAACTCCTCACTGCCTGGCAGTTGGGAAATGGCACCGCCATACCATGGAGATCCTTTCCTTCCTTGGTGGTGATGCGGTGAAGGGCAACAGTTAGGCAGACAGATGGCTACCTCCTTACTACAGAAGGCTTCTCCATACACAGCGGTAGCACGTTGAAACCATGGCGGTTGGAGCGGACGGTTACCTCTCTACTGCAGAGGTCATTCAACTAGAGAATAGTAGCACGATGGACATGGCAGACAACAAAAAATTCTCACTACTTTACCATGGAGGTCTTTCGGTGTCGGCATGGTGGCATGGTAGACTGAGACAATTAGGCGAATGAGTAGTTACCTCTGTACCATGAGGTTGTTTGGAATAGCTAGCGGTCATGCGGTGGCACCGCCATATTGCAAAGGGCTATCAACCTTGGAGCGGTACCTCGATGACACCACAATACCACTGTGATCTCATTGGCTTGGCACGGTGGCGCGGTAAAGTGCTTGTAGGCATAGTTTGACCGATTTGACTCGACAAACAAGGTGGTGAATGAATGACGCTGCAACACATGGCACAATTAAATTCATTGATTTTACATCTCTATTGTAAATCAACATGATTGGCCAAATGTTTAAATCTGTGGAAGCAATATACATGCATTAAATATAAGATCTATTTCAACGATTGATAGAGCCTAGATTTAGATATTTCTCTGAAACATAATTAAATGCTGGGGTAGCCTGATGCATGATTGCAAGGCAATCTGATTAGAGATCTAGTTTGCTTGTTGATGAAGTAGGAAATTAAATACTCTTCCCCATTGGTTGTTGAATGATATGAACAAAATAGATGAAAGACTAAGGGCATAAAGACTTAGGGTGAAAAAAGTGAATTCATTGTATGCTATAATAGCATTATAACAGTGAGTGTATTTTCAAACTAAAGTCTACTATTGTGAGCTAACAAATAGAGAGTGAGTTCTGTAACTTTGTATGTAATCTGTTTACTGTAATACAAAGTGAATTCTCTTGGTGTGGTGGGTTTTTCTCCCAAAAGGTATTTCCCACGTATATCTAGTGTTATCTTTGTGAATGTGTTTTTCTATCTTCCTGTTATACTATGTTTGTGCATCTTAAACGCAAGAAAGTTTTAAATGATGGTTTTTGTACTTCTCCTCTGAGGTTTTAACATTAGGAAAGTGTATTCCGCACCTCTGATTTTCATTTCAATCCTTTGGTCGATAACTCATTATTTTTTCTAGAAAACCTCTATGATTTGCTCATTCTGATTCTGGAGCTCTCACCTTTTCAAATTGAGGTAGTTTAGGGCAGCTTTTTCCCTGGGATTCTCTTGAGAATAAAGAGACTCATGAGAAGTGAATCCCCCTTCTCTACATTTTGGTGAACCAAATGTGAAAACACCTTCCCCAAATTTTTTTTTGGGGCAATGCCTCGAACCCCATTTCGTACTATCAAGGTGATATGTCGGTCTTTGCCCGACTTGTTTATATCTCTATTTCAAAATGTACTTTTTATCTTTCTTCCTTCCATTTCTTTCTAGATTTTTTAAGAAGCTTCAATTAATTCTCTTACAAGCATGTGGAAGTGAGATCTTTTCTCCTTTCTTATTATTCTTTGTTGATCCCTTTCCTAAAATTCTTTCTAAGGATATTTTGGTGCAAGAGGATGAAATCATTAATACTTTTCATAATATCACTCTACCTTCTCTTCATTCCAATGCACTCTCTTCTAAAGATGATGAACTACTGAATGATGATTCTCTACATTCTAATGCACTCTCTTCTAGAGATGATGTATTAGTGAATGATGTAGTTCCTCTGACATTAGATCCTCCAAGGATGGATGTTGAGCACATTTCTTCAAATGATTATTCTACAAGTTGTAATGAATTTGTAATTATAACTTATGTCTCTACCATCCCTCAAAGGCCTAAGAGACCTATTATTTATCTAACTCCAACTAGTCCTTCTCCTAAAAGGATTTATTCTATTAATGGTGTTCCGTTTGATAGTGATTCTCTTGATATTTCTAAGGCTCCCTCTTATAGAGTGGTAGCCCATACTTATAATACTAGAAAGAATAAATGAAATGTCAATAAACCTAATTCTTTACCACCTTCTCAACCAAGTATTCCTTTAACACCTAAACCTACAACTAAAGCACCTGGTGATTATGATCTTTATTGTATAAATCTGATATTATTTATTGATTATGATCTTATCGAGAAAATCCATGTTACTCCTACTAAGATATGACTATGGGACTTGCTTCAGTCAGTACTGGTTTATCAAGGTATGCTTTAAGAAGCCTTGAAAAAGATCCTCTTACCTTATTTTTCTAGGTTGATGAATGCTAATGCATTGATAGCTCATATTCATGCAGATTCACCAAATATTATGTTCTATCCATAGGAACTCTTCCCTTTGAAATTATAGAATCAAGAAAACCCTCTGGTGATCATAGTTAACATTAATAAAATTTGCATTAGATGTACTACCATTGATGTCAATTCAACACTCAATGTATGTAGCATTTATCTATAACCTGAAATTAAAATTAATTAATTTTCTCTTACAACTTCTTTTATTGCCATTTGTGGGTTCGATAATGTTAGGTTAAAAGCTCTAGGTACAATAGTATTACCTTTGTGGCTTGGACCCATTACCATACCCACCCTCATATATGTTATGTAAGAAAAATTACCATATTATCTTCTCCTTGGTATATCATGGATCCATTCTATGAGTGCAATTCCATCTACCTTGCATAAATCTATTAATTTCATTGGTGATAATCAAGTAGTCACAATTAGGGTTGACCCCAATGCTATATGCTTATGTGAGATGGTAGCTACTAGTCAGGATTTGTTTGTGCCTACTCTTATCCCTTAAATGTCTTCCAATGTGTTGATGTCTACTCCAATGGTATCTATTACAAAGGATACACTTGAGGTGGATGTCCTTGAAGAAGATCCTTCTGAAGCAAGAAACATTAAGTCTACTCCTACGTCTTCTCAAGATAATTCATGTCTTGATGATGATTGGGTCTCTTTAGAAGTTTTACAGATTCCTTTGTTGGAGAATATAAAGTTGACTTGATCCACTTAGACCTTCATATAGCATCATCCAAAACTGTTATCAAAGATGGTTGTTCTTCTGCATCATAGGATAATGTGAATAAAAATTGTAATGTTCTTAATATTTATCATCCTCCTTCTGAGGAAGATGATCACACCTCTATTGAATAGGCTAATGTTGGTAGCCCTATCAAGAAGGATGATGGTGATCCTATAGAGGAGTATAATTCCCATTGTTGGAATAATGCTCTCTATGAAGATCCTCTTTCTCAATATTTGCAAAAAGTTATGGCCTTGGTTACAAACTCGCCTCTAAATATGTCTATGGGCGTAAGGTTGTGGGAATAATGAACAAGGAATTCAGGTCCCTATAGAATGTGTACCTTGTAAGAATAATTTCGAGCTTGGTTGCTTGAATGAACAATATAAATGGAAACCATGGTTGAATGTTGACATAATTTCCGCTCAACCTCATTCTCTCAGATTGATTCATTCACCACTTTCTGCTATCTTTATGTCTTCTTCTTGTGAGCAGTCAAGATTTTCTCCACAAGAGAAAGGGTGGCTTCCTACCCCTCATCCTCTATTTGAGTGAGATTATATCTTGTTGAGGCTTCTCAAAGCCCACTTGATTACTCTTCCTCCTCTTACACACAAGAATTCTCATAATCATGATAAGACAAAACATCCTTTCTATGCATACCATCGAATGCCTAGCCATTCCACTAGTGAATGTAAGGCCTTGAAGGATAAAATACAAATTATTGATTTTGGTGCCATCACTAATCTATTTTTTGATGTACCTATCTCTTCTTCACATGATAAGTGATATCAAGGTCCGCCTCTATCCTATCCATTCTAAGAATTTTCTTATGAGGTTCTCACACCTCCCTTCTATAGTATCTTGCATGGTTCTCCTCCCCTATATGTTGGGGGAAGTGATAACTTGTTCTAGAGATGTGCATCCTTCTTAAGTACCCCCTCTCTTCTCTCTATATTTCAATGGGAGTGTTCCTTTGAATGGGCCCCTTTGTGTCTTGGAGGGTTCCCTGCCAAAGGAACCCCCTTTAACAAATTCTCCTTCAAATGAACTCTATGGTATATAGCTTGGGGGCAGCTCGATTAGACCTATCTTACATCTTAGAATCTTGCTTAGGGGTAGCCTGACCAGACCTATATTTTCCATGACTATCCTATAATGCAACTTGTAGCAACCATAGGATAATTTGATCATTCTTGCTTGGTAGGACCGAGAACCTATAGAGCTTCTCTGCATCAAGCTTACCTTGCAGGATTGAGCACCTATGAGGACCAATTTGACTCTTCAGAGTCTCTCACATCAAGCTTCCCTTAGGACCAAACACTTGGGGTGCCTCCTTTGCAAGTTTGAGGACCTGTAAAGTGCTTTCATTCTACAAGATCTCTTTGTTCAACTCTATAGGACCAAGGACTAGCAGGGCCTTTTTTTCACCTTCCATAGGTCCAAGCATCTTTGACACTTTTCTTCAAATCTTTGTAGGATCAAGTACCTATGGACCCATCTCTCTTATAATTTTCATTCCTTTCTAGATCGCCCCTCTCTTAAATCCTCTTCTCTTATCAAATTGTATATACTGGATCAAAGACCTACATCTTCTTCATCCTAAGTATATGCTCTTTCTCTCTTTGATATTGGTTCCTTCCCCATCTATTGTATGCCTTCTTCTCTTGAAGCAATTGATCCTTACATTATTTTCCCCGTTTAAGATTTCTTCTATGTGTTATTTCTTAAATTTTGGATAATGCGTAGTACTAAGACAACCTTCTACATCGAGGTCTCTTTCACTTTTTTGAATCAAATCCTTTAGTTTATTATGTGCTTGTGTGTGTGTTTTATATTTTCTAACCCTATGATGTAATGCTTTTTATGTTCTAAAAAATTGTTGTCTTGTGTAGGTATTTCTTGTCTAATGTGTATTTTTTGTAGCTCTTCAGCCTGGGGGCATGCTTCCTTTGTTTGAAGAATTTTTTGCTTCCTCTAAAGTATCTTTTTGGTACCATGGTGTTATTTATGTTTAGTAGGTTTCCTTTAGTGTGCATATTAGTGTAGAATCATATGCTTGCTATAGTAAGGGAAAAATGTAATGTCATAAAATTGCACCCCTTGTAATTTCACATACATTCTTGTATCCATTTTAGTGTTCACCCCCTTAGAATTTGTGTAGGCTCATTCTAGCCCTTACATCAGCCTTTTTGCCCCTCTTAGGATGCCCAGGACCCCATTTTAACAACTACCTTTGTGCATCAACACTGCATTAAACCTTGTTCTTCTCCCTTTCTCGTCATTTTGTAGTGTGATGTGTCTGGACACTAGCATGCCACATAGATGTTCGTGTGTCATGCTAGCATCTTGTGACATTTCAATGTTTAAATGACCATTTTTTAGCATGTTTTCCACTTGTCAGCTCCTTTTATCGGTGGTAATGGCCCGAGATACCTTGTAACGACTCAAGAATCTTTTTTTTCTTCCTCTTCTCCCTTTAAATGCTATCTTTGCAATTTATTTATTCTTCTAGCTTCTCTCTAGCTTCTTGGATTCTCTCTTTTCCCTCTTTACTCTCTTTCTTGCATAGATCTCTTGCTTTCTACAACAAATTCAAGCACTCTCACATTCTTATAACACGCTTTGTAACCCTCTTGGATCTCATAGCTTTGTCTCTCTCTTTGGATTCTCCTAGCCTTGCAAGTGATATATTCTGTGTATCTTTGAGCATCCTGGGATTTCTCACATCCCCTTTCTGTTGCATCCCTATCTCATGATATGGGTTATCCTCCTTGAGCAAGGATCACTTTTATTGTTTCATATTTTCTTACTTAGTTCACTTTCTCTATCTATTTGGCTGTCCATGGAGGTGGGAACACTAAAATAGGGGTTTGACTACAGAAAGCCTGTAAACAAGCCCAAAATTTTCTCCCAATCTTATGTCTTGCTGCGGAAAGATATTAATGTGTTTGAGGATTCATTACTTGGATTGTTGTGATAAATTTCTTTTCCCTCTTTAGTCTTATCATTTACTTTACCTTATTTTAGTTTTATTACTTTTTTTTACCTTTTTATGTTTTGGAAGTTCTTAGTAATCAGATTGTTAGTAGTCACTTTTTTTTTTATGTGATAATCTTGAGTTTTAGTCTATACAAGATGCCAACATGCCTTTGGAACTCTAACATGCCATGCTACCATCCTTTTTTTGTGTTGACATCCTTTGGCTGATAACTTATTAGCTTGTGCAAAAAACCTCTATGATCTACTCATTTTGATTATGGAACTCTCGCCTTTTCAAATTGAGGTAGTTTATGGTAGTTCATTCCCTATGACTCTCTTGAGAATAAAGAGACTCGTGAGTAGTGAATCCCCCTTCTCTACAATTTCTCATTGTAAGGTAGTGAGGTTGTAAGAAGCCATGAGTTAGTATGTTATAGTAGTTCATTTCATTCCTAAACTCTATTATGGATAAGGAACTAGTCAAGGACACTCATAAAGTCTGGAGCTAAGGCATAATCAATCATCAAATCAAATTAAAACCATTTATTTTTTTGTATTTTTAATTTTTATGTCCATTACCACACTACAAAGAGCCACAAAAAATATAGAGGGTCATAGAGATGATTTAGCCCATCAAGTTACCTTCTACCATATTAGTGTGAAGAATCTGTTATCAAAGGAATCATTGCATGCATATTGTTATGTTTGCATGATGTTATAGGGGAACCCACCTTGGTTTTGTAGAGCCTAAAGTGTAGAGGAGAAAACTATAAAACCTATCTCCTATTTGTTGGCCATTGACCTAAGGTTTATGAGCATAAAAAGTAGCTAATATTTAGGAAAACCTAGATAATTAGCTGGATACACTAATAGATTGACAACTCTGTTGGGGAAAGAATAAATAATCTCTATTTATATCTATTATTGTTGTAAAGTTGAAGCTATCAATCCGAGCCACCAACAAATTGGTGACTCTGCTAGGGAAGATCAAAGAAATCTCTAGGTGAGAAATTGAAAATATGCTCTGCCTCATCCGAGCCACCAACAGATTTGGTGACTCCACTGAGGAAGGTAGAGGCATATCCATTTGGAAGGACTATGAGCTTTTCCAACATAATTTTTTGGGTCTTAAGATCCAAGGACCTTCATACTTGAAGAAGGAACCTATTGCAACATTTCTAGTTGTGTTCTTAAAGTTTGGTGCTCTGCTAGTGGAGAGAACATATAAATACTTAGATCTTGGAACCTGAGCCTCCTACTGCTTGAATATTTTTTCCTCTTTCAAAGATGTGGCTAGTCTGCAATAAAATTTTACATCAGAAGAAGAGTTTGTTTGATTGTTGAAGTCAAATGTATCATAGCTGCTTAATTATATAACATAACCTTGTTGCATCAAATTATTCATCTTTAAAATGGTTTATGGATTGTTTAGTTACATATTTTTGATAGGTTGGATGGATGGATGGTATTATATCTTGTGTAATAGAGGGTTGGGGTTGAGCCTAATACAAAAAATAGTTCACGGATGACAAGTGACATATTTTTATTGGTGCACATGAATAGGGAAAGGAGTGAGAAGAGACATAGGGTAGATATTTGATCAAATCTTTATGAAGATTGGATATTGAAAAGGGTCTTTTTGGACCCATGTTAAAGATTGAATTTGTTTATCTTAAACAAAGTGGAGTAGTGTGTAAATAATTAATTAGTTGACTAAAATTGGTTTTCGTATTCAACTAATGGGTTAGGGGGATCTTCGAGAGGCTAAATAATACTATTTATTTATTTATTGAGAGATAGATGCAAATAACTTAGATTTAACTAGGCTTGCCACATAGTTGTGCCTATGCACTAATTCAATTTCTTTAAGGCATAGTGTGATTGAATTACTTTGATCAAAACTAATGATTTTTTACATGAATTTTGGCCATATTTTTTTATTTTAGATGAGAATTGGGAACCATTTTTGCATTATGACCTTTTATTTAACATAATAGTTCACAACAACTAGGTGATTTTTATGGTTAGTGAATGTACACATAATAATCATGTAAAATTTAATGTGGTGATTTAGGAGATCAATGTAAATAACTTGGAATGACTATGAGACATATGTAAAGGACATTTGTGCTTACAATTTCATGTAGGTTAGTTAACCGAAACTTGGTGTTGGTAATAAATAATAATTTTGAGTGCATGAATGATTTCCTATCAATATTAGGGTGATCCCACAATAGTGGTTTACAATTTTTGGCAAAACTGGACACTGAAATAATTTTTTTAAATTAAATCTTTGCATTCGGGCACATATAGCAGCTAAACCTTGAAGAATTTGAAGATGATGCAAACTAGAGTCTCATCAAATTTTGTCTATAGATTCTAAAAATATATTTTAAAAAAAATTTTGGAGTAAAATTGCACTTCTTTTTCCATCTCCCATGAAAACTGGTTTGTTTCAAAAAACAACATTTTAAAAAAGTGATGCACACCGTATAATGCATAACTTTTTTTCCATGAAGGATAAAATTCTAATTCTTTCAAATTTAGATTTGTAACTGTAGATATTGAAAATTGGTCTAGGCCTGCGAGTACGCATTTGACATAATTCTCTATAGTCCGTCGTCTTGATTAAATAATGTTAATTATTTAATTAACCTTTCTAACACATATTTCCTATATTAATTAAATACCCCTTTCTAATTAATTCATTAATTCATAAATAACCTTTATTCAACTTGATTAATTAAATAAATCATATTTATTTAATTAGGTTGCGAACTAATTAATTCTTCCCCCTTTATCATACTTTTCCAACTATAATTAAAAATCTTTATTTAATTATTCATTTAACCCCTTTTATCTATAGTTAAATATTTATTATTTAATTATTTATATTATCCTCTTCAAATAGTCAAATTAAACAAATTAATTAATTTATTTAATTAAAGTCTCTTATTTTCGAATGTTGAATTAAATTAACATTTAATTCATATTTTAAATATCTATGTCACAATCTTCTGTCAATCAGTTATCTAAGTCATTCACTCACCTTCTGACTCGAGATCTATTTTTAGTTCTCCAGTTATCTTTGGATTCAACACTTGTTTATCTCTGTGAGAAGACTCTCCATCACAACTAGTCAATCAACTAGTTCTAACTCATGTTTGCATTTGAATGCATTATTCTTTGAGTTCTAACTTTTTCTTTTACATACAAAGTCTATTTCTTCTATTTTTGAAGATTAAGATCCTGAACTCGTGTTCTAACTTAGTCTCTGTTTGTTGTCTTTCCTGAACTCGTGTTCTAACTCATGTTCTATCTGAGATAGAACTCACATCGCATGACATTCATCAATCTCATCCGTCGATCTCTCTTTCAATCTGAGCTGATCGTTCAAAAACCCAAAATCTATAAAATGGCCTGTCATTATCATTATTCCTCCTCCCAAAATAACACTTTTGAGAAGAAATTTATCTTCAATATTTTGCTTAGAAACTTGACGAAGTTATGCTTGCATTCAAACATAGAAATCTGAGGGCAAGAATACTAGAAAGGAAAAATGGAGAAGAACAATCAAGATAATTCGAAGGAGTGAACGCATATTCGGTGATAGCTTTCCATTAATTTGATAAGTTATTATGTTTATTTGCTCATTCTTTGTTGTTTGATTTTAGATTATTATTTAGATTAGGATTAACATCGTTTATTCTAGTTGTAGATTATCCATCTCATCATTTCAAAGATCATCTTTTAATCTACTATTAAAGTAACTCCAATATCTAGTGCTTCCACTTGGTTAGATAGTTTTTTATTGAATATTTTTTCTTTAATCAAGTTCCGAAGTCAAACCAATTATAATTTAGACATAGCGCGACTGTATAATGCATAAATTTTTTTGTATAGATCGAAATTCAATTTATTTTTTGTTGGATCAAGGACTTCAATATCTGGTGCATTCATATTTTTCAATTTTTTTTTGGTTGATAATTGCTATTTTTCCACATGTGTAGAACAAAGACCTTCATTTTCAATGAAAAACCTATGTTTAATAAAACTAAAAAAAAAGATACATAATAAAATCAAAACATATTAAAAATTATATTCGTTGGATAGCTTGTTCTGAGGACTACTTGATTCTAGTTGGGTTTGTGAAGTTGCCTCCATTTTCATCCTCAACCCGAGCTTCATAGAGCAAAATTTTTTGTTTTTTTGTGCTAGAGAGCAAGGAGGTGGGAAAAGGGGGGTTTGCTAGAACCAAGGGGGTTCTAGCAAACCCCCAGGGGTTCGAGCGAACCAGGGTTCATTCGAACCCCCTTCAATATGCATTTTTCTTTTGTTTTTTGGGTGGGAAATGTGGGCCCAATAATTAATGTGTTCGGTTGAACCGTAGTTCGGTCAAACCCCTTTTTGGTTCGGTTGAACTTGTAGGCTCATTCGAACCCCTAAAATCATTTTTTTTGCCATGGGGTCATTTTTTCTCAGTTTTCCTTCCTCCATTAAATTGTAAACCACTATTGTGGCTTCACCCATTACTCTCTATTAAAAACTTGATGCCACTAAAATATTATGGAATGTAATTTAGTAAAGGGATTTTATCCCTAAATCTATATGTATCATTATCTCAAACTTAATATATTAATTTCAAATTATTCATCCTTATAAAATATAGTAAGATCATAATAAATTGATCATAACATTTTTGTTCAGAATTTGAGATGGATATGATCTATTTACGATCCCTATTGAACCTGTCTAATGTAATAATATATTTAGATTTACTCTCAATCATTGAATAATCCCACATAATCTATCAATGATTGATAATATAAAGTCAATATAACAAATGGTTATACATATCCAAGGCCAAAATAGTATAGCAAATAAGTCCATACACATTCCTTTTGTTTAAAGGTTGTTACATGCACATGCAAAATTATTGAAATTAATGTTTTTTTCAAGAAATCATTAGTACAAGTAGAACAAAAAAAAATAAAAAATCTAAAAATTCCTAAAGTAGGAGGTATTTTCTACGATTTTTTAAATTACCATATTTGTATTAACATTCAATGACCTAGTTTTTGGGTCAAGGATCAATAATTTTGACTAAAAAACCAGATAGTTCAATTCTAATATAAATATCATGAACCTTCATGAAATTAAATAATATGAATTTTTAAATCACTAACATGATTTTTCTAGGAAAATGTGTGTTTTCTGTTAGTGTAATTAATATTTAATTACACTTGCATAACTTTACTTAGGTTTTGCTTAGGTAATAATTAGTTTACTTAATTAATAAGTAAGCTTTATTTAGTTGAGCTGTTTTTAGGTCAACATTAGGGTTGCATACTTTCTTTTATAAAGCAAATCATCTCATTGTAATATCAAATTCCTGAATATATCACTTTGCACATTCGCATGCAAAGCTCTATTTTTTTATGTTTTCTCTTATGTGGAAGGTGTTTAGGTTAACATGTCTGATCTAGGGTTTCTAACATGGTATCAGAGCCTTGACATGTAGCCCCTTCTCAAATTCAGGAGAAATTCATTGCAGAGTTCGTTCGGGGTTCCTCAAGGATTTTATGCCTTGAGTTTATTTATGCAGTGTTTTGGATCAGATCGGGCTTCACCATTGGATTCAGAGCATTGAAAAAAGTCAGGTTTGGCTTTTATTTTGCAGATTTTGGTCATCATTTGCCAGATCTATGAGGGTTTCAAGTTCGTTGATTTTTTGGAAGCTCTGGAGGTAGCCATTTTTTTGAAGCATTTTGAGTAGAAACAGAGGTCACCATTGTGTTCATAGCAGCCAAAAACCCTAAGATCGCCCTTCATTTCATCGATTTTGGTGAAGTTGATCCGGAAGGCAAATTTTTTTTGCTAGGGAGGCCGTATGGCCTCCCTAGAACGCTTCACGAGGTGCGGTTTTCAAAAAAAATTTGAAAAAATGTGGTTTTTGGGGAATCATGCCAACGCTTGCAGTTTTAAGGTCCCCACCGCTGCTGCACCACCGGGCGGCCACCTAGCAGCCATCGCCGCTGGTGGCTCCCCCTCCATCCGCCGCTTCCCTCGCCAACCCCCATGGGCTTTATGCAGCCAGGCCGCGGTCCTATGGGGGACTGGGCGCTATGCGCCCATCCCCCGGTCAGCCTCCCAAACACTCGGTGGTCACATGGAGAACCAGGGGCTCTGCCCCAACCCCTGTCTGCCAACCCCTGGTCGCATGTAGGACCAGGGGCCGAAATGTTTTTAGCCCCCTGGGTTGCCTGCAGGCCTTATTGGCCATTCTAGAGCACTTTTACAAAATTGGGCATGGTGTCCGTTTTTCACAAACAAGATACCATTGGAAAGCTGATTCCAACACCGATCCAATGGTGCTCGTATTTTTTGCTGATTATTCTTCATATTTATTTTTCAGGTCCTTGAACTCAAAACTTCTATTTTTCACTCCAGAGGGCATACCTTTTGACTTGGTGCTCGTTTTTTCGCGATTCTTGCGGCATTGGAAAGCTGGTTCAGTCCTCTACACAGATCTGAGGTCCATTTTCATTTTCTATTTATGCATGTTAGGAATTCTCTCCTTTTTCAGTCATTGGGGATTGTAATAAATGAACTGATATAAAGTTCCTTCGCAGGGGTTTCTTGCATAATAATCTTCATCATGTTTTGATGGCAACTCGCATGGGTTGTAATCTAATTTCTTAGTTTCTTTTGGCCATATTTTTGTCTGAGCTTGACACATATCATATTCATTTTGGTTCACACTTTAGATTGAGAGCCTATGGTTAGTTATCCGCATCGAATCCATCTTAGTTTGAGGGCCACTAAATTTGTGGTTATTGTTCCGGAGTCTATATGGTACTTTTTCCCATGGAAGAGTTTTAGTCTTATTTTGACATCGGCATCGAGATTCATGACCTTCAGATTCTATCATCATTTCATCTACTGTTGCTCTATGGATTCCAGGGTTGTTCCAGTTTAGTGTTTTTGAGTGTTCCATGGCATGGGGTCTGCTGTCACATTATGATGATTCCAATATGGTTTCTTGTAGATAGAAGTATCTTTCCTTGCTTTCCAGATTACGGTTCTAGTGTTACTCCACAATGTTCTTCCAGTGCTTGTTTGCAGTAGTCATCTCATTGTAGGGGGGGTTGTCCCACTGGGTTTTCCTTCTCTACCTCATTATTGCATTTGTACATGGGTACCTGATCAGGCCTTGTTGTCGGGACCCATTCATGCTTTCTTGCATTCATCTTAGTTTTAGGTGCATGCTTATTTAGTCTCCCTAAGTTGCACTTATGGGGGGGTGTTAGTGTAATTAATATTTAATTACACTTGCATAACTTTACTTAGGTTTTCCTTAGGTAATAATTAGTTTACTTAATTAATAAGTAAGCTTTATTTAGTTGAGTTGTTTTTAGGTCAACATTAGGGTTGCATACTTTGCTTTTATAAAGCAAATGATCTCATTGTAATATCGAATTCCTGAATATATCATTTTGCACATTCGCATGCAAAGCTGTATTTTTTTATGTTTTCTCTTATGTGGAAGCTATTTAGGTTTGCATGTCTGATCTAGGGTTTCTAACATTTTCCACCTTTCATTATGTTATAATGTAATATTCATTTATTATGTGGTGCACTTAGCGAATCTAGGGATGCATGCATCACATGGGCTTGCATTTTTAGCTGCACTTTATGTGTTGTATGTATTATTGGATTAAATATTTAATGTTGGGAAAAATTAATAATAAGGATCAAATGAGGGGTTAATGGTTTTGTAAGATCATGGTATTAGTCACATGCTTTTATGTAATACCACTTGATGGTTTTGTGTAAGCTTGTCTCTATATACACAAACACACATGGGTAGTTGTCTAAGGTTTGCTTGTTGGATAGTTGCCTTGGATATTTGGCTAAGGGATTGAAATCATCTCTTGTTGGTATTTGTGAGGTTTGAAGCATGGCATGAGAGGTGTGGTTTCATATTTTTTCACATGGAGTGCTTGTAGAGGGCTTGATATTTCAAAGGTGTTAATGGAGGACTATAAAGATGTATTGTAATGTTTATTGTTGAAAAATACATGAGTGATGGATGCTTTAAGAGACTTTTTTTCATATACGAGGGTTTCTCTAGGGTATATCTTGTTTCATATTTGATGGTATGTTGTCTATTATTTTGCATATGGATTTTGAATACTTGTTTGCATAGATTTATCTAATTGGGTTATGTGGAAATTATTTGGGGTGGATTCATATTTTCTTTCATTTAGTATCACAACCATGGTGGCGATTTATATATGTTGGAAAATGTTCCTCAACTTGCTGGCTTGAATCTCTGTTAAGGACTTGATGAATTTACCCTCCATAGAGTGGATTCCTTCCTTCCCTTTGGTGGGAGTGCGATGGACCTTGGCTTCATTAGCAAAATGGTCACATATCGGTGAGTGACAATGTGTTGTCTCACCAATATGCCGATATGTGATTAACATTGTGTCGGTGAGACTTGGCATCATTGGTGGAACCTGATTGGTTGTCTCAATGATAGAACGATATGATCTATCGATGTGACTTGGGGTCATCAGTGGAACCTTTCATCGGGCTACACCGATGAACTGATGGCAGATGGAAGTGACTTGGTGGGGACCACAACATAGTGTACTGACAAATGAGGATCTTGGTCTATGGCTACAATTTGACTAATCCAATGGTGCTCATTTTATTTCGCGCTTAGTTGAGTTGAGTATTGATGATTTTTTGTGAATCGAGTGAAATTGACTGAGTGTTTGAAACTTGGTGGCATGCGAGGTGTGCAAGCTTCAACACGTGTCATTGTTTCAGAGAAACCTTTTAGGGATATTGTAGATGTTTTTTTGATTCCCAAAATTGCACAAGATGTGTACACGTGTCTTGGTGGACTCTAGCGGTCTAGGAATCAGATGGTTATCACCATACTATAGTGGTCATTAGGCCATGCTGCGGTAGCACGGTAGAAGAAGCTTAGGGCATAGTTGACCAAATTGATAGTCAAAGCGATGGACGAATGGTGTGATGACACATGGCGCAATCTCATTCTTTGATTTTACATAACTGTTGTAAATCAATTGTTATTGGTTGAATGTTTAAATCTGTGAAAGTGATGTGTGCATTAACTGTAAGATTAGATTCGGAGGTTGACAGAATCCAAATCTAGGTAATTCTCTATAATATAATTAAATGCTTGGGTGACCCGATGCGAGATTGCAGGGCGACTTGGATAGGAAGCGATTGGGTTTGTCTGTTAGTGAGAAGGTGTATATTAATGACACCTAATTGGTTGGTTGATAGGGCATAGAGACAAAAGGTGGTGGCAAGAGCCGAGATTCATTGTATGTAGAAAACGCATTGTAACAGTGAGTGCAGTAAAAATAAGTCTGCTACTGTGAGCTAACTATCAGAGAGTGAAGTGTGTAACTTGTATGTAATCTGTTTACTATAATACAAAGTGAATTTGTTTGGTGTGGTGGGTTTTTCTCCCGTAAGGGTTTTCCCATGTATATCTTGTGTCCTCTCTATGTGTGTTTTATTTTTGTTACTCTTGTTATCCTGTATGTGTTCATCTTAAGTGTTTGAAAGTTGTAAAAATGGTCTTTGCACTTCTCCTCTATAGTTTTAGCATTAGGAGAGCATTTCCACACTATCTGTTTTCCTTTCAAGTGGTATCAGAGCTTGGCCAGTTGTGTTATCCTTGTTAGTAAGGCTGGTTTTTGTGCTAATACTATTCTAGTGGGAGTCTTGCAAAGTTAGAACCTAGTGTTGTTTGAGATGGCGAGTACATCAAGTAGAGTAGAGATTGAAAAATTCAATGGCGACAACTTTGAGTTGTGGAAACTCAAAATGGAATACTTCCTTGTGGATAGAGACCTATGGGTTGTTGTGTCTAGAACTATGCCACAAGGTATGAAACAAGAAGATTGGGACCTTGCAGATAAAAAAGTGAGAGGTCTGATAAGACTTAGTCTGGCCGATTCTGTACTCCTGAATTTCCATGAGAAGAATAATGTAGCTTCGTTATGGAAGAAGCTTGGTGATATTTATCAGGGAAAGTCTCTGGTAAATAAGTTGTGCCTGAGGAAGAATTTTTACTCCTTGAATATGGAAGAAGGTGCATCTATTGCAGACCATCTAAAGTCATTTAATATGAGTGTTTCTTAGTTGGCATCTGTGGGTGTGAAGATAGAGGAGGAGGATCGTTGCATGCTTCTGTTATGTTCGTTACTTGACACTTGGGATCATCTTGTAATGGCTATTGGAAGTATGACCACTAATTTCAAGATGGGAGATGTTGTTATCTCACTTCTGTCTGAAGAGATGCAAAGGAAGTATTAAGAGATGGCCAAAGAGGCCCTTGTTGTTCGAGGTAGATCAAAGGAGAAAGGAAAGAAGAATGACAAGAATTCTAAATCTAAATCTGAAGGGAGATCAAAGTCTCCTGGTAAAAATTCCAAGGTGAAATGCTAGAACTGTGGGCAACCTAGTCATATCCGAAAGGATTTCAAGGAGAAGAAGAAGAAGAAGAAGATGCTTTAGACTATGACTCTTCTCAGAGTGATGTAGATGCCTTCATTGCAGCCTTGGAAACTCAAGCATCAGATGATGTCTGGCTGGTTGAATCAGGTGCATCCTTCCACATGAGGTCTCATAGAGAGTGGTTCACTAAATATGAGAAGTATGATGGTGGAAAGGTGTACCTAGCAAGTGATTCAACACTAGAGATTGTTGGTCATGGAAGAGTCAAAATTCAATTCCTTGACAGAAGAATCAAAGGGATTGGTGATGTCCTACACATACCAGGTTTGGCTCGTAACTTACTTTCTGTCAATAAGCTTAATGATGTTGGTTTGAAAGTTTCTTTCTTGAGTAAAGGATGTAAGATGGCTAGAGGCGCAATAGTGCTGACTAAGGGTGTACGTACTATAACTCTATACAAGTTGGATGCATGTCCTATTCAATGTGACAACATCTCTATAAAGTCAAGCAAAGTTGTTTCTGTAGAGAAGGATAATGAAGCTCCTTTGGGTGCAAATTCCCTAGAAGTGAAACTCAAAGCAGAGAAGACCATGTTGTGGCATCATAGACTTGGTCACATAGGTGATAAAGCTTTAAAAACCTTGAAAAATAAAAATCTTGTCGAAGGGCTTGTTGATTGTAACTTTGAGTTCAATTTTTATGAACAATGCATTTATGGAAAGCAACACCATGTTTCATTTTATTCGATTCCTCATAAATCTTCTAGTGTATTAGATTATGTTCATTCCGACATTTTTGGTCTAGTTAATGTTCATTCGTTATCAAAGTCTATATATTATGTTTCTTTTATTGATGACTATTCGAGAAGGGCGTTTATATACTTTCTTAAGAGTAAATCAGAAGTGTTCAGTTGGTTTAATGAATTTAAATCTTTGGTAGAGAATCGGACTAGAAGGAAAATTAAATGCTTGAGGATGGATAATGGCAGTGCGTTTTGTTATGCAAATTTTGAAAGGTACTGTAAAGACCATGGAATTAAAAGGAATAAAACTACACCTTATACTCCACAGCTAAATGGAGTTGCTGAAAGGTTGAACAAAACGTTAATGGAGAGAGCAAGAAATATGTTGAGTAGTGTTGGTTTGGAGCAAAATTTTTGGGTTGAGGTTGTGGCTATAGCATGTTACCTAGTAAATCGTTCACCTTGTTCTACTCTGGTTGACAAAACACCTTTGGATGTGTGGTCTAGTAAGAAGCCCTCTCTAAGACATATTCGTGTCTTTGGCTATGAGGCTTATGTATATGTGCCAAATGAGAAAAGATCTAAGTTGGAAAACAAGGTTGTTAAATGTATTTTCATCAGCTATGGCATTGGTGTCAAGGGCTACAAGTTTTGGAATCCTAATACTGAGAAGGTTCTATACAACAAAAGTTTAATATTTCATGAGCTGAAACCTTCAGTAAATGATCCACAGTCAGAGACAGATAAAAGAGAAAAGAAGAATGATGTAGTTGAAATTCCTCAGACTCCAAAAAAAGAGGAACTATATTGTGTACCTAAAACAGAGGAAAGTTCAAGTAGCTCTGAGAGTTATGAAGATGAAGAACCACAATCTCAGCCAATAAGAAGGTCTACACATGAAAAACGACAACCTGATAGGTATGGTTTCTCTATGTTAGATTCAAACTGTGCCTATGCTTTGATTACTAGCCCTTACTAGCCTAGGACTATGAAAGAAGCTATTAGCATGTCTGATTCAAATTCCTAGTTGGAAGCCATGAATGAAGAAATGGAATCATTGAAGAAGAATGAAACCTGGGATTTGGTACCTTTGCCTGAGGGGCACAATTCTATTGGTTGTAAATGGGTATTTAAGAAGAAGACTGGTTTAGATGGCAGTGTTGAAAAGTATAAGGCAAGGTTGGTTGCAAAGGGATTTTCCTAGATAGAGGGAATTGATTATGGAGAAATATTTTCCCCTGTAGCAAAAATGACATCTATCAAATCTATTTTGTCACTGGCAGTTGTGTATGACTTAGAGATTGAGCAGATGGATGTGAAAACAACATTTCTCCATGGAGAGTTGGAAGAAGAAATTTACATGTCCCAGCCTGAGTACTTCATTCAAAAAGGTAAAGAGAGTTTGATCTGCAAATTAAAGAAATCTCTGTATGGTTTGAAGCAGTCTCCTAGAATGCGGTACTAAAAGTTTGACACCTTTGTGTTGTCAATGGTATTTGTGAGATCAAAATCTAATCATTGTTTGTATTATAAATCTGAAAATGATCATATGCTTATTATTACCCTATACATGGATGATATGTTGTTCATAGGAAATAGTAAGACTATGATTTCTGATCTTAAATTTCAGTTGTCTGCAAAGTTTGAAATGAAAGATATGGGTGCAACAAGGTATATTTTTGGGATGGAAATAACCAGGGACAGAATGAGCAGAAAGCTCTAGCTAAGTCAGAGTAAGTATGTCAACATTGTTCTAGAGAGATTTGGTATGAATGATTGCAATAAGCTAGTTGTTCTAGTCTTGTAGGGAACAAAGCTATTTGTTGAAGACTATTCAAAATCTGCTACTGAGATGGAGGACATGACCAGGGTGCCCTATGCAAGTGTAGTTGGCAGTTTAATGTATGCAATGGTCTGTACAAGGCCAAATATTTCCCAAGCAATGGGAGTTCTTAGCTATCTTATGGAAAATATAGGAAGGTAACAATGGGATGCTATGAAGAGAGTGTTTAGATATTTGAGAGGTACTTTAGATTATGCTCTGTGTTACCATGGCAACTTGGTTGCATCACAGATAAAACTCAACATTCATGGATATGTGGATTCTGATTGGGTAGGGGACATTGACAACAAGAGATCCATTAGTGGATACACTTTCATGTTAAATGGTGGTGCAATCAGTTGGATGAGCGAGCGACAGGCTATAGTCACTTTGTCCACAACAGAAGAAGAATACATGGCCACAACACACGCCTGCAAAGAAGCTGTTTGGCTGAGTCATTTGTGTTCTGATATTGGTTTTAATGTAGGGTAGATTACTATTTCCTATGACAGTCAAAGTGTCATTTGTTTGGTGAAGAATCCTACTTTCCATGCCAGGATGAAACATATCGATGTGCAGTATCACTTTGTTCATGATATGGTGGAGGATGGAAAGGTCTGTTTAGAAAAGTTGGATACTCTGAAGAATGTTGCTGATGCTTTGACAAAGCTAGTGATCATGGATAAGTTCAAATGGAGCATAGATTTGATGGGCCTTGGGGCCTATGATCGTAAGTAAATTCAAAGTCTTGAGAAGCCACTAAGTCTTTGTCAAGTGGGAGCTTTTTGGAAAATGTTCCTCAACTTGCTGGCTTGAATCTCTGTTAAGGACTTGATGAATTTACCCTCCATACTGCGGAGTCCTTCCTTTCCTTTCATGAGAGCATGATAGACCTTGGCTTCATCGGCAGAATGGTCGCATATCGGTGATTGACAATGTGTTGTCTCACCGATATGCTGATATGCGATTAATAGTGTGTCGATGAGACTTGGCGTCATCGGTGGAACCTGATTGGTTGTCTCAACAATAGAACAATATACTCTGTCGGTGTGACTTGGGGTCATCAGTGGAACCTTTCACCGGGCTACACCGATGAACTAATGGCATATGGAAGTGACTTGGTGGGGACCATAGCATAGTGTACCAGCGAACGGGGATCTTGATCTATGACTGCGATTTGACTAATCCAACGGTGCTCATTTTATTTCATGCTTAGTTGAGTTGAGTACCGATGAAATTTTGTGAACCAAGTGGAATTGACTGAGTGTTTGACACTTGGTGGCATGCAAGGTGTGTAGGCTTCGAACACGTGTTATTGTTTCAGAGAATTTTTTGGGGATATTGTAGATGCTTTTTTGATTCCCCGAAATTGCACAAGATGTGTACGCATGTCTTGGTGGACTCTAGTGGTCTGGGAATCAGATGGTTATCACCATACCATGGTGGCCATTAGGCCATGCCATGGTAGCATGGTAGGAGAAGCTTGGGGCATAGTCAAAGTGATGGATGAATGGCGTGACGACATGTGGCACAATCTCATTCGTTGATTTTACATCGTTGCTGTAAATCAATTGTTATTGGTTGAATTTTTAAATCTATGAAAGCGATATGTGCATTAATTATAAGATCTAATTCGATGGTTGATAGAATCCAAATCTAGGTAATTCTTTGTAACATAATTAAATGCTTGCGCGACCCGATGTGAGATTGCAAGGTGACTTAGACAAGA
This sequence comes from Sequoiadendron giganteum, assembly GCA_007115665.2. Lineage (NCBI taxonomy): Eukaryota > Viridiplantae > Streptophyta > Pinopsida > Cupressales > Cupressaceae > Sequoiadendron > Sequoiadendron giganteum. The sequence goes on along the minus strand of CM021106.1, from coordinate 41,860,862 downwards.
AGCGATTGGATTTTTCTATCAGTGAGAAGGTGTATATTAATGACACCCGATTGGTTGGTTGATAGGTCATAAAGACTAAGGTGACGACAAGAGCCAGGATTCATTGCATGCAAAAAATGCATTGTAACAGTGAGTGTAGTAAAAGGAAGTATGATGTTGTGAGCTAACTATCAGAGAGTGAAGTCCGTAACTTGTATGTAATCTGTTTACTGTAATACAAAGTGAATTTTCTTGGTGTGGTGGGTTTTTCTCCTGTAAGGGTTTTCCCACGTATATCTGGTGTTATCTTTGTGTGTGTTTTATTTTTGTTACTCTTGTTACCCTGTATGTGTTCATCTTAAGTGTTTGAAATTTTTAAAACTGGTCTTTGCACTTCTCCTTCGTAGTTTTAGCGTTAGGAAAGCATTTCCGCACTGTCTATTTTCCTTTCAGTATAACCCTTGTTGGAGAAGATCTACTTTATAGTTGAATATAGGGCTTGCAAGGAAAGGATGAAGACATTGCAATATATGAGGGTTTTGTGTAGGTGGATTTTCCAGAATTGGGTTTTTGAGTTTGTAAATTTGTGATTATTTTTTGTAGATATGGGTTTATGAGTCTTTGTTGGAAAATATTTTTTATGGATGTTCATTTGAGGGTTTTGTATGGGAATTTTTTTAGATGACCCCTTGGGACAAAACATACCTCACCATTAGATCTAGGAGGCTTGAATGATGAAGATTGACATAAAATTCAACCTATTTTGGCCACTATGAAAAAATGGAAAATTTCTCCCCTCCTACCCTTGTCATATGGTCATACAACCTTCAAATTTATCTATGGGTTGAAAAATAAATTAAAAAAATTTCTCGCATTCAAAAAAAGTAAAATTTAATTTTAATTAAAAATATAACATATATGTTAATAGTGGGGGTCCATAGATTCCCCGACCACCATGCAAACTATCACAACTAACAGGCAAATAGACTGAGTCCACACATACTAGCATCTTTTTCTCTTCAAGTCAGGCAATCATCAAAAAGCTATTGGCTCTGGCTAGTAGGTCCCACTGAGTAGGCCTAGGCCCCCATGTGAGGGTTAAGACAATTAAATATTCCTATTTATAATTTAATTTTGCCATCCTTTTGAATTTGAAAAACTTAAACCCAAATTTAAATTGTTTGAAGTCTACCACCATAATAGCACTGGTGCACCACCTAGAATTCTACCACTACCAGCAGGCCTCCCGAGGGCCACCGACTTCCCACTAGCTTGCCACCACTACTAGCCAAATTATGCAACTTTTTCCAAGGGTCATAACTTTCACCCATGGTGTCCTTTTTTCAACTTCTTATACTCATTAGTATTGTGGTTCCAAGTGGTACACTATACTATTAGTGGGTTTTCCTTATTTTTCTATTTTGATAGAAAAAGACTTTCTATAAGTTGGATGTTCTTTTTGAGCTTGGATATATCATAACATGTGCATAGAAAGTCAAATATTGGACTTATTATAGTTAATGAAAAGATTGTTTAGAGCACAACATAGTGGATTAGGTTTGTAGATGTTTTGGCATGATTTATTTTCTATCATTTATATATGATATATTTATGGGTTCTCTTTGACTATTGTAATTTTGTGAGCTTATGACTATTTGGATCTTGGTGATTACATCTCTAATTACTCTCATTTGACATGGTTATTAGTAAATTGTTGGATTTGTATGTTGTATTATTGCATCTTCAAGTTATGTAGTTTTATAGGTTATATATGCTTACAAGTTACATATATGACTTGGATGTGGGTTGTCTATGCCCATAGATTCTTTAGTGTTGTTGTAGATTCAAATTTTTGGCTTGGTTTAGTCACTTATTTTCTAGTTTGGTTTTAGTGTTGAAGAGGAGAGATGGTAGTATCGGGTGCAATTAATGATGTGGGGCCTATAAAGTTGACTATTGATGCAAACATACTTGACATAGTTGGAGTTTTTTGCTGGCATATTTGGTGGTGATCATGGTGTCATGGATGTTCCCTATATTTTAGGGACTTTTTCACGACATGATTGTTTATGCAGGTGCTTTGTTGGTGGCATTGGATTGATTCTTTTTTTATTTATGGAAGTGTATCTTCATAACTTGAGGACCATTGTTTAACTTAACTTCTTGGTAGCTCATGTTGTAGTTGAGCTATTTTATTATGTGAGGGCCTTTGGTTGATATCCATTGAGGAATTTTTATCATGATTTCATGGATAGATTTATTTCACAATTTAGTGGGATATTGTGATGGTGATGGTTTGGCGGTGTTGTATATTCTTAGTTTGGAGATCATGGTTTGTACTCTTCACTTTGGGAGCTCAATGTTTAGTTCTTTGATTGTGTTGGGGCGATAGACCATCTTCATTTATCAGATGGTTTTCATGATGCTATGGAGGGATTGGTATCATGATTTAGTGGGAGCTTGTTCCAATGATCTTGATTCACCATTTGATGGTGGATGATATTCTTTGCAAGAGATGGTTATCTTCATGTGATTTTAATATGTTGACATCTTGGTTATCCATGGAGGAATCTTTAGTCTATTGTTGAGGTGCCATGATTTTTTATTTGACATGACATCCTTTTTTGATAAGATAGTTGTGTTATTATTTCATGATATACTCTTGATTTTTGGTTAGTGTTTTGGCATGATAATTGTGCATGATATGCTCATTGGAGCATATGATATTTTGAGGGTATGTGAGATTATTATGTCATGATTGAGTTCTTGATTCAAGATTGGGGATTTTACATTGATCTTGGTTGGTTCTCTTGGTATTGAGTACATCGATCATTTTCTTGGGAGTTTCATGATGATTATTTGTTGCATTTGGAGTTTGGCATGGTTTGATTGGTTATAGGTACTCATGGATACTTGGAGACATAGGTGAGGCTAGGAGATCTCTTGAGATTAGAGACATGTGTTGAGGTAGTTACTCATTGGTGAGGTCTCAGGTGGAAGTTTGAGGAGCCTACACCTTGGTCGTACATGATTTCAACATGGGCCTAAGAGGAGATTATTCTTAGATTAGTCATGATGACTTGGATATCTTGGAGGAAAATTCTTATTCCTCACTCTTGGCCTATTCAATATTTAATCATATAAGGTATTTACCATTGTTGTTTTCAAATGTATTATGTTTTATTCTTTATCTTCTCATGCATATGGATCTTGATCTGTAGTTTTCTATTTCTAGAGGGTTCATTTGAGGGATGTTTGCATGTTTATCTCCTTATACATTGTGAGATTATTCATTGATTTTTATTTTTGGAGATGTTATTGGGTGTATTCCCTTGGTTTGGGAATGGATTTGGTTTGATCTTCCTTTGGTTTGAGATGCATAGATATTAGTTATGGTTAGATGTGGATAGTACTATTCTCTTTTGGGTTTTATGGAAGGGATCATACTTATCACATCATAGCTTTTAGAGGTAGGTGGAGAAGGACATGCTATAAGTATTGATTTGCACATTCTCTCTTTGGTCTTGTTTTACTTCCTAGATGTTTGTGTTCACATAGTTCATTGAAGTTGATATCTTTTCTAGAGCTATGGTGATCACTAGGTTTGTGGTCATGTGTTGTTCATTTTCCTTTGGTGATTACATGTAGTTTCTTTTATCTCTTTCCTTTTTTGAGTGTGAAGAACTTGGGAGAGATATGAAGACTTGTAGTGAGAGATGTATTGAAATATATTGGTTTGTATGATTTGCATATCATTGTGGATGTTCCTTTATACTACATGATATTGGTTACACTTCTATGTGATTCTATTGGTCGATCTTTAGATGATAATTTTCATATTTGAAATTACCTATGAAGTGGGAGTTATTGGATGTGTACGTTCATTTTATGATAGGTTTGGCACTTGGAGCTTGTGATTGCATATTATGGGTTTTATATGTTGATGGAATTAGGCTCTTGTTATGATTTGTAAACATTTAAGGTGTGGATAGTTGGATGTTTTAGAATTTACTATGGGTACTATTTTTAGCTACGGTGATTATATATTGGTAGCTATTGATACATGCTTATTATGTTTGGAGTGAGTGTGTATTCGGATATCCATTGGAGGAAAGACTTATGCTTCTTTATGATAGATAGTGTGGAATCTCTTTGGATGTTTTTCTATCTTCGTGTGTGGGCATGATGGAGGATGAGAGAATTGATGCTTGATATGGTGGTCACCTTGATCCTTGTTGTATGTATCTTGATGGAGCACATGTAACACTTTGATTCCTTGATGGTATATGTAACTCTAGGGATTGTTCCTTTGTTCATGTTTGATTTTACTTGTTTACCCCAATCGTAATGTATACAACAAGAGGGAGAATATTAGGAAAATATGTGATTTCCAACTTGCATAATGTTATAATATAATATTTATTTATTATGTGGTGTACCTATGGAATCTATGGATGCATGCATCACATAGGCTAGAATTTTTGGGGCCACTTTATGTGTTGTATGTAATATTGGATTAAATATTCTATATGTGTTTGCACATGAGAAAAATATTTAATTTTTTGATAAGGTAATTAGGGTTTTGAAAGGGACCAAAACATTGTACAAAGAAAAGAAATGGAACACAACCAAACACCAAAGTATCAAACTTTTCCAATGAAACATAACAATAAAAACAAGTTTTGAAGGGCACTTGAAACCCTCACAAAAAGAAGAGAAATAATGGAGACACCACAGTACAATATAAAACTATCAACCAACACTTGGCCACAAAAAAACTAGGAGTAAAATAGGCTAGAAGATGAGAGAGACCATACCAAAAGGGAGAGCCCCATCAATCAAGGAGGTTTGAAATTGTGTCTAACCATAGAGCTCATAATGAGAGCTCAATCTAAATAGGTCAATCCAAGATTTTTAGAAGAATCAATCTCAACCACATGAACAATAAATTTTTTTATCCTTGAGGGGGATTCCCCTTAGAACATCTAAAACATATTCCAAATCTGAATCCCTAGCCAAGGGGTTCACCAAGTCCATATTTATAGTGGGATTACTAGCAGAGGAACCCAAAGCCTTCCCAACATAAAAAGTCTTCAAGGGATTGAAGACCTAGAAAGAGAACAAAAAGTGACCAAATCTAAGATAATGATAGCACACGAAAGAGAAAGAATCAAAGAGGATACTCTACTCCTAAACACCTAGCTTGGAAAGAATCTTTACTTTATTTGGTAGAAGCTTACCATATTCAACACATATACAAAACCTTGCATAAACTAAGCATTTCTTGGTCTTTCATGATCCTATCTATGGCTAAGAAAGAACTAAGACTATTACCAATATCACCAAATATTTCTTCATCCCCAAATTCCAAAGGAAGTTCTAGGAATCTCACCCAAATGGGGCCCAACCAAAGCTATCCTTGGAAGCAACAAACCCAACAATCTAAATTTTTAGGAGGATAGATTTTCCAAAGAACCATGGCCCACCAAGTAAGGAACCCTTACTCTGCTAAATGTGTTGGAAGGAGAAAAGAAAAAAATCTTTAGGAATTGTAGCCACATGCAATAGACCAAAATCCTTCCAACCAATGAGAGCCTAGCTATGAATAGAGTTAATATTTGCATGAGGGCCTATGAACCTCCCAATAAGAGAATTTCCCACAACAATAATAGATTTTTCCACCATAGCATCAAGAATCCAAAGCAAAAATTAGGAGACCACAGGGGTCCTCTACACCTCAACCTAGATAGGAGTAGCAACATCCAAAAACCCATCATAGGGAATCCCCTCACACATAGGGAGGGGTGCCTTCTTAACATTATCCAGAACAATAGGGGAAGCTATAAAATATAACTCTCTAGAGATGTGAGAGGAAAAAGGAAGGTTCACCAAAATAAACCTAGATCCAAGGTCCTTCATAAGCATTTGAGAAATGTTCAGATCATCAACTATTGAAGTTGGAGATACATCCAGATTCCTATCCAAGATTTAAGCCCTATACAGAAAGTGGGAGAGGGGGATCCTTCACAAAAAGCTCCTTCCAAAAGGGGGGAGCCTTCACACACAACTCCAATGAGATGTGGGGAAGAAGAAATCCCTGCTTAAGGGAAAGCCCAAGGTCAAGCAAGCCAAACCTAGAGAACCCAGATTTAATAGGCATTTTCTCCTTCCTTTGTACCTCATGTAGAGTAGCATTAGATATCTCCTTCAAACTACTAGCACACCTCTGGGATTTTAGATAAGATCCCAATAGAAGGTCAAGGAGAAATTCATTCTCCTCCTTGATCCACTCATTCCCCCCAAAATCCAACTCATTTTATTCAGAATTTCACCCATCATTATCATCATCATTAGAATCATCTTCATCACTTCTGTCGTAGTAGGAAACACCCTCCTCGATACCATTGCAGGTCATAAAGATCCTTGTTATTGTTGCTAGGTTTTTCCTCCTCTTCATTGCCTCTAGGTTTTCCTTCGTCGCCTGCTCCATGTTCATTGTTGTTTGGGAAAAGTTAGTACCAAGAATTAAATGAGAGGTTAATGGTTTTGCAAGCTCATGGTATTATTGACATGGTTTTATATAATACCACTTGGTGGTTTTGTCTGAGCTTATTTCTATAAAATAAAACACATTAGTAGTTGTCTAAGGTTGTCTTGTTGGATAGTTACCTTGGCAATTCAGCTAAAGGGTTGAGAGAATCTATTGTTTTTATTTGTGAGGTTTGAAGCATTGCATTAGATGTGTGGCTACATGCTTATTCCCATGGATTTGTTGTAGATGGCTTGAATTTTCAAAGGTGTTCATGGATGACTTTGAAGATGTATTGTAATGTTTATTTTTGAATAATACATGAGTGATGGATGCTTTTTGAGGTTAGATTTTTCCCTCTTGAGGGTATATCTTGTGTCATATTTGATTGTATGTTGTCTATTTTTTGTCATACATATTTGAATACTTTTTTGCATAGATTTCTCTATTTGGGTTACATGGAAATTATCTTGGCTAGATGCATATTTCCTTTCAGATTTAAAAGATATAAAATATATGTAAAGTTTTTCAATTGATTGATGAGGATTATTATATCTTCCTTGACAATCATTAATTTTGATTGCATGAATATCTTCCTGTCAAAATTTCTCTCCATTTTAAAATTTCCCTCTCACTAAAATATTTTAAAATATAATTATGAAAATATTTGTAGCCCAAATCTACATGTATCATTATTGAAAACATTGATTAAAACATTTTTAATCAATTATTTATTCATATAAAACTATAATAAGATCACAATAAAATAATAAAAACTATGCCATATTTGAGATGGATATAATCTATTCATCTTCCCTACATTGCATCTCCAATTCTTGGAATTATTCTCAATCATTCAATAATCCCACTCACTTTATTAAAGCTTGATAATATAAATTCAATCTGATCAATGTTTACATATATCCAAGGCCATGAGAATGTACACAATAAATTCAATGCACATTCCTTTTGTTTAAAAAATAGTACATGCACATGAAAAATGTTTGACATCATTTTATTTTTCAATGAATTTTCATTAATTTTAAACAATTATGAAGAACACAACAAATTAAAAAGTGTAAAACATTTTTAAAATAGGAAGTCTTTTTTACAATTATCAAATTATGAATATTTATATCAAAATTTAATTGTGTAAATTTTGATATAAATATCATAGGATTCCTAGAATTGAACAATATGAAAGTTTAAATCACAACCAAATTTGAAAGATATAAAAAGCTATAAAAAGGTTGTAGATCAATCAATGAGGATGATTATATATTTCTTACACTCATTGACTCTTGAAAATCAAACCATATGCTTGACAATGATAATACATTTCAAACAATCATGGATTAAGACACAAAAATTAAATTGAAGTTTGAAATCTTCGAATGATGTGTAGATATATTGGCAAGGATGATGATATCTTCCTTACATTTACTGACTTGTGAAAATCAAACCGCATGCTTGACAACTATAATCCTATTTCAAACAAACATGGAGTCTTCATGCATCACAATTCTAACTTAAAACTCAGCTGATAACTGATTAATAAATTCAAGAAAATTAAGCTGATTCATGATTAAAATACGAAAAATAAATTAAAATTTGAAATATTTAAAACGAAATGATGTGTAAATCAATTGATGAGAATGATGATATCTTCTTTATAATCGACTTGAAAATCAAATCAATTGTTTGATCACTATGATACTATTTCAAACAAATAGGGAACCCCCACTTAACAAAACTTTGACTTAAAACTCAGCTGATAATCGATCAATAAATTGAAGAAAATTAAAGTTTGAAATCTTCCAAATGGTGGAAAGTCATGGAACTAAAAGTCAAGTGAGAAGGAAAAGTCACGGGTCTGAACTTTTCGCATTGACTGATAATAGGAAGCCACGAAACTGAACTTTCCTCGTATTTCTTCTCTATTTCTTCAGACTGGGATGGCCAAACAGTTGACCATAATTGTTTTACTAATGTTGGTGTTATTATTTCAATCAGACTGTCGTCATTGTAAAGGTATGATTTGCGTATGATTTTGAAAGGGAGTATGTTTTGAAGAACTAGGAGTGGAATGTTGATTTTATACGATTAACTTGTCTATAAGTTTTATCATTGTAGCTTGTCTTCGAACATTGTTCAAACTCAACTGAGAATATTATTTACATTTCAATATAATATATTATATAAATATATATTATATTAAATACATATGTATTTACATATACGCATCCACGTACACACACATATATATTATATAATATTTTTCAAAAATTATATGTAGAAGGTGAAGGAAGAAAAAATTCATAAACAATGGTGCACGTGGGAAACAAGTAGAGTAGAGCAGAAAACAAGAAAACAAAAGGAGATGACCTATTGTGAATTGTGTGAAGAAGACTTTGAATACATAAAGATCTACCGATCATTGTTTGCATAAACTCAAACTAATTGGAGGATAACACTCTAATTGGAAAATTCATTGGGATTAAATTAAAAAGGGCAACAATTATGAGATGGATCAAGGCAAACTGAAAATCCAAGCCATTGGTAAATCTCAAGGGGAGATGGATAGTATTTTGAATGAGGATCAATGGAAATTTATGCTCATCTCTTTATCCAAAAATGGATGTCAAGCATCAATTCTTTGGATACATCTCCATTAGAAGGGTCTAATTGGATTCGCTTATACAATTTTTCATTCAAATACTAGTTGGGGAAATGCCTAATGCGAAGTAGGGGACAACATTAGAAAGACTTTGGAGGTAGATTTGAGGAATAGAGAAACCCTAATTTATGCTTAGATTAGGATAATTTAGATCAAAGAAGTGTCAAAAATATTTAAATTACTCATAATGGCTAGAATCTAGAGATAATGGATAGCCATTTAAAACTTAAGTTCTTTTGCTTAAGATGCAAAAGCAAGAATTAAGCAAAGATGAATACCTAAGGATACCAACAAGCACTAGGAAGCGAGAAAATCATATAATTCAAATAAGGAAAAGGAATTTGAAAGAAACTTGTAGACCCCAATGAACAAAGGAGCAAATTAAACATAAAAAATATCAAAGAAACCAAAAAGTACCAAATCAACAATTATGGAAATCATTCCACTATCTGAGAAGGGAGAATCTAAATGATGACTCCCTAGATAAGGAAGATGTAGATAAGATGGATGTGATTGATTTGGTTAACCCAAGGAGGATTAGTCAAATGGCCTCAAAACTAATAAATAGAAACTTAAAGCTATCAAAATCCTAATGGGGCAACAAAACTAATGAACAAAAGAGATAAGAAGACGCACAAAATGACAATCAAACCTCAATCAAAACTTACTTGTTGAGATCACGAGAGGAAAACCTCTCCTTGGAGGATAATGAAGATCATCACTTAGAATTTTAGGGGCCTTAATGCCCCTAACGTGCCACACATGATCAAGCTTTATTTGGATAATCATCTGATTGAAATTGTGGCATTACAAGAAACCAAATTGAACAAATCAGAAGTAGAGCCCTTTATCAAATAATTTAGAGGATGTTCTTTTATCCTTGTTGATACTATAGGTGCTTCATGTGAACTTGGTATAATTGGAAACTTGAGAGAATGTCAATAAATCTAGTGGAGGTGAAATTAAACTAGCAATCTACAAAGTTCTGAAGTTTAGTGTCCAATTTGAATTCTTTCATCTTCAACATCTATGGCTATTCCAAACCAAAAGACATAAGAGCATTAAGGTAAGAATTGAAAAATAAATTTGACACAATAAACCAAGGTGATTTTTTCATTTGGGGAGATTTCAACATCCTAACTAATACATTAAAGAAAATGGGTAGTTAGGAGAGAATAATATAATTTCACAAAAAAATATTTTAGAGTTCATCATAAAGAGAAATATCTTTAACATGGCACCATATAACAATACATATACATGGAATAATATATGATCCAACTTCACAAACATCATTGAAAGGATAGACAACTTTTTAATCTTCCCAAACTAGCTTCATACCCCCATAATTCCTATATCTCATATCAGACTGACATCCATCTTTGATCACTATCCACTCAACTTAATCATCATGAATGATCATCCACCACCCAAATACCAATTTAGATTCAAAATAATGTGGCTCAAAAGAAAGGATTTTCTAGGCCTACTAGAACAATGGTGAAAGGAATTTATGAATGTGAAGGGGTCACAAATGTGCATGTTCTTCAAGAAACTTCAATAAATGAAGGATAAATTAAAAGATTGGAATAAACATACATTTAAGAATGTCTTTAAGGAGAAAGAAATGATCGAGAGAGAAATGGAGGAATTGAATGGAAAATAATTGAAAAGAATATGCTTTAGGGATATTATATTAGAGAAAAATTTATTACTAGTGGAACATAATGATATCTTAGCTCTAGAAAATAATGTCATTGGAATTCTGAAACAAGAGAAACTTGCCTTGAAGATGGTGAGTTGAACACTATTTTTTTCCATAATTCAATGAAAAATAGAAAAGGACAAAGAAGGATATATCAAAAAATCACAAATGATGGAAAGAAATTAACAAAGAGTGATAAATACAAGGTGAAGGTGTTCATTTCTTCTAAAATCTACTTTCAAAATATAATATAGTTGAATCACTAGAGAAAAAGTTTCTATATGACATGCCCACATGTGTCCATGATTTAAAAAATAAATTCCTCATCTCCCATGGAATGATTGAAGAAGTGAAATTCACCCTCTTCCAAATGCATCCAAATGAGGCCTCGAGAACCAATGGTTTCTTGACATCATTCATGCAAGCATGTGGGAATTTTATGGGAATGAAAACAAATAGAGTTGTTAAGGATCAAGCTAGCAAAGAAGTTTGTAAACCTTTCTTTTTTAAAAAGGTGGTGAGATTCCATGTTGATCCCTACATTTGCCAAGGTCACCCATCACCTTTGGAGTTTCAAAACTTGAAATTTTTTCTTCAAGGTGAGTTTATGTCTTCTCAGGTCCACAATCAAATCCATCAGGTCCTCTATCAATCATCTCAATTCCAAGCTTCTTCTTCTCCATCTTGAGCTTGCCAAGTCATTGCGTCCAGACGTTTGGATTTGGCTTGCAACCTCTTCACATTTAAGGGCCACAGGTAGGCAAGAAGACTGTGTAAGGACCTATAGAAGAGAAAATTCCTAGCCATGATTCACAAGAATTGCCACGCCATACTCCCTCACACTCTTTCCAGTTCCCCCTCTTTTTCTTGTCGTACCTACACCCCTCCCCTTCACTCATGTTCTGTGCATTCCTCTGCTTGTTCTCCTCTCTCACCCTTTGCTCCTGTTTGCACTTCATCGTTTGTCATCTCCCCCTCTATCAAGCATCACCCTGCATCTCCTCCTCACTTTGCTGCATATCCCATTAAATATTTGGAAGTAGTTGGGGTTTCTAATGATAAAAAATCTAGACCGCGCCTTCAGCTTTCTTCTCCTTGGTCTTCAAATAACAGAACTATCTTTAGTCATCTTCAGGACCGGTCTTTTCCCTCTTTCTGGTCTGATAACCATCATTCCTCTATGGTATGCCCTTCACCAAGCCATTTCCATGTCGTTGTTTTACCAGAAACCTATTCTTAAGGTTGGTGAGCCTCTTCCAGCACAGGTTTCATTGGGTCATTAGTGTCGAGCCATCCTTCTTTGTTTTCTCCTATTGTTTATCAGCTCATCGATCTCTCGTGTGGTCCTCTTTGTTCACATCTATAGTCCATGGCTCTCTCGGTGGAATCGACGGACTCACTCCAGCAATGGTCTTTGGCCAATGGCTCTTTTCCTTCGGTTCCAGGTACGCCTACTCTCAATAGCTTATCTCAGTCTCCTCCTATTCATAGAATTAATTGTGATGTGATCCCCTTCTCACCTCAAACACACTCCCATCAACATTGCCACCCTATCAGCTCTCAACCCTACAACATTTCTATTTTCTCTTATGCCTCCTCGTGCCTCGAGTCCTCTTTGTTAGTTTCTTCCGTCCCCAGGTGGTTAATCCCGTCTCTCATGCCATCCCTTTCTATTGGCTCACTGTCACACTCTTCTTCTTCTCCACCCCCCCTCTCTTTTCAATCCGTGCATTGTACCATCCTACCCAATTCATCCCTTATTCCTGACTGGGATGACAAGCTAGTGGTTAACTTATCTAATGTGGCCATTGACCCCCTTTCCATTAAAGTTCTTTCTAGAGGAGATGGCTTTGTGATTTCACCCCGTGTTATTCCTCATGTCGACTTCCTCTTAGAAATTAAACACGCAATTTGTTCTCTCCCTGCGGATGTCGCCGAGGAGGTTAGGAAGGATTGTTTTGTTGCCCTCAAACATGCTAAACCTCCTAAATGCAACATCCCGAATCTTGAGCACTTAATCGCCAATAAATTATTTAGCAATAATGACCTCATCATTTCAAAAGCCAACAAAGGGAATGCCACTGTCATTATGAACAAGCATGACTATGTTTCCAAAAAAATTATTCTCGTTTCCGACACCAATAGCTACAAAATCTTGTCTCATCATCTTTGTTCCAAATTTATCAAGAAATTCAAGCACTTGGTGTCTTCTTCCTCCTTCGATGGATCAACCAAAAAGCATCTCATCCCTAGCAAGGAAGTAACCCCCCACATTTATGGTGTTCCTAAAATTCACAAAGTTGGTATCCCATTGAGACCTATCGTTGACACCATGGGGTCCCCTACTTATAATATAGCTTCCTTCATTTCCAGATTGTTGGCCCTTCTTGTTGGTAAATCTGTCTCCATCAAAAATTCAAACCCTTTTGTCCAATTCATCAAGGACAAAAGATTAGAGAACAATGAAATCTTGGTGAGTTTTGATGTGGTCTCGCTTTTCACAAAGGTCCCCATTTATGATTCATTAGAAATTGTGAAACATAAGACCAATGATGAAATAGCCACCTTGGTTGAATTCTACTTAAGATCTACGTTTTTGTCTTTCCAAAATGTCATCTATGAATAGGTGGATGGTATGGCTATGGGTTCCCCCCTTTCCCCGACCATCGCCAACCTATGCATGGAGCATTTTGAAGAAAGGGATCTTCATTCCTTTCCCCTCAAACCAAGATGGTGGAAACGTTACGTGGATGAAACCAACATGTGTTAGTCACACGACTTAGATAAATCGGAAGAGTTTCACACCCATCTCAATAGCCTAGCCTCGTGTATCTCCTTCACTAAGGAAATTGAATCCAACAACCAACTTCCCTTTCTTGACATTCTTCTTAAAAAACTAGATGGGTCCCTTGGTCACAAGGTGTTCCATAAGGCCACCCACATTGATCTCTATCTCCACTCTTCTTCTCATCACTATCCTATCCAAAAAAATGGTATTCTTACAACCATAGCTTGGAGAGCCTATCGGTTTTGCGATGAGGAAAAATTAAACCAAGAGTTGTGTCATATTCACCATTTCTTCAAGTTAAATGGTTATTCTAGCAAGAAAATCTCCAGAGCTTTCAACCAAGCCAAATCCACTTTCATTTATGGTCCCAAACCTAGCCTTGTCCTTCCCCCATTGGTGCCTCTCTTCCTTTTGTTGATGGCATCTACCAAAAAATCTCTAAGATCCTCCTTAAAAAATGCCTTCATTGTTCTTTTAAGCCCCTCTCTACCTTGAGAAAGTGTATCCCTTCCCTAAAGACTCCGAGAACATATTTCATGACTCTGAAGTCCAATAAGGTGTTATGTTCTTGTGGTACCCCATACATAGGGGAAATTCATCACTTTTTTAGCATTAATATCAAAGAGCATAGTGAGAAAATTAGACTCGAGCGATTTTCCAAATTAGCCCTTGTCGACCACTCTTCCTCCACTAAGCATCATATTTGTCTTGAAAACACCCAAATCATTTCTAGAGAAGATAACTTCTTCAAAAGAAAACTAAAATAAGCTATTTAAATCAACAATCATCCTCATAAACTTAATCAGGATAATGGATGGAGTTTAAGATCTTCTTGGCACCCTTTTCTTTCTCACCTAAGAACTCATCATCATCATTCTCATCTCTCAGTCTTGAAATATTGTCTTTCCCCTCCCTCCTCCTTCGCTCTTGCTCCCAACCGCCCCTCCCTCCCTTACCTCTTCCCCCATATTTTGTCTCCCCCCTTCTCCTTGGTCCTTCTCCACCTTTTCTAGTAGTTTCTCTACTTCTCTTTTCTTGTGTCCTTGTATTTATATTCTTGATTTTCCTTCCTTTTCCTCTAGGTCTTTCCCAATATTCTTTGACCTTTTTCTTTTCTCTCTATTCTTTAAATATTTTTAATTTTCATATATATATATATATGTGTGTGTATAACCTTTGCTCTTCATATCTTTTTCTCAACCTGGTTTTACTTTTCTCTTTTTTCGATTTAGTTTAGTATTTGTTTGCTAATTTATGTTATTGTTCCTTTGCTCAACATGGTTTTTCCTTTCTTATTTTTTCATTTTTCTTCTCTTCTTCCCCCTTTTTGTGTACTTTGTATATTTTATTATTAATTGAGCTCATTTAATTTTTAATTTTCTATTTTAAGTTGTTTTCTTGTTATTTGGGTCCTTTCTTTTTTATTGTTTTATTGTTTTTTCTTGTATTTTCCTTTATCTTTTCTTTTGAGTTTTTTAAGCTTATTGTGCTCTTGGTCTTGTTTTTATTTTACTTCTTTTGTATTCTAGTTGTGCATCTGACTTCATTTTAAAAAAAATCTTTGTCTTCTTTTATTTATTTTTTCTTATTTTTTCTAATTTTACTTCTAATTTTATTTTTTTGTGCTCTTTGCCTTATTTTTAGTGTGTATATTTTATCACCCATATTTTGTTTTCTTTTTCTATTCCTTTCTTGCTTCTTGTGTTATTCTCTTTAAATTTTATTTCTTCCCCTTTCCTTCTTCTTCTTGTTTTCTCTTTTGTTTCATTTAAATTATTTGTTAATTCTTTTGTTTTTAATTATTCAACCCCTTCTTTATTTCTTATTTTATTTTATTTTTCCTTTACCTAAAAGTTTTTTACTCACTTGCTCCTTTCTTTTTTAATTTTTTTTTACTTCTTTTTTTTGCTTAATCCTTTTATATGTTCTTTCTATTTTTGACTTTTCTCATATTTATTTTTATTTGTTTCTTTTAATTATAAGTTTTTAATTTTCCTTAATTTTTCTTTCTTTTGTTATTGCTATCTATTCTATCTATTTTTTGAGTTGATTGCTCTATTTTAATGTGCTTAGCTTAGTAGATTCATATTTTTTGTCACTTAACTTGCTTAATTTTATCTTAATTTTGGTTTATCTTGTACATTTTCTTTCTTATTTTATTTTTAGTTTACTTCTTTTTATTTCAATCTCTTTCTTTTAATTTCAGTTGCTTCTTCTTTCTTTATTAATTTTTATCTTTTCAAATTAACTTTTTTTTTTTTCTCTTTCCTTCTTCATTGCTTATCTCATTATATTGGTTCTTGTGCCCTTGTCTCTCCTGCTTTTTATGCATTCCTTGATCTACAACTATTAATTTTACTCCTTATGCTCTCTTCTTCATCTTGATGATGGATCATGGAGTGTGATATGAAACATTGATGCAAAACATATTGACACAATCAAATCCAAAAAATTCTATTTATAAATCCTAAAAGACCTAAGAAATACCACCATAGTATTAATCCCCAAAATATAATATGGATACTTAGAATTCAAACCAACATCTGTGTACAACATAATATAAAAGGTCATATACAAAATATTGGAAAATAATCTAAAGTTTCTTCTCCCCAAGATAGTATCCCAAGAATAAAGTGACTTGATTCTAGGGAAACATATAATGGATGGATTCATAATAGCACATGAGGTAATCCATTCCATTAAATACAAAACCAAAATAGCATGACGATAGAGTTGGATATTGTTTCACAAAAAAATGCATCATTGACATTTTAAAGCTCATTTGGGCTTTTCTTAAGGTTTTTGGCCTAGTTTTGCTTGGATTTAATGTTGAAATGAGGTCAAAACGTTCACATTAGGTCTTGAACCCTTGCAAATTAATAAAAATTCTATGGTGTCTTGCAAAGGTGTTGTAAAGTGTTGTATCCCACTTTCACACTTTTCTAGGACCCTTTCATCATAATTCATCTAAACAACCTCTTTTTATCATCTACCAAGCCCTATTTCAAAGTGTTGTAAGGAGTTGTAACAAACTCTCACACTTTCCTAGGCTTGTCATAAATAAATTGACCCTTTCTCATGTTAAAATGACCTCTTAATGCACTTATAGGTCCTACTTAAGTGTGTTTTGGAAGACAATCTTATTAATAAATATTAATCATATTTTAATTCCTGACATCCACTTAAAATTGCCCAGGTGGACTAAGTTACCACCTTGGGAAACTTAGTCCTATTTGGCATAAAAAATAAAATTAACTCAATTTTTTTGTAGGATATTGTCTCCTAAACCCTAAGGTTGGCCTGTGATGTGTTATTTTTGAGAAATTAGAGCACAACATGTATAAATAAAGGGTTTTACCTTCATTTCTCATCTATTGTCTCCTCCTATCTTCTACACATTATTATTCTCAATCACTCATCTGTTAGTCTTCTCAAGCAAGCTAGGGTCTCAACATTCCAAGTCATCAAGCAAGCATTCAAGGGATGATTCTTCAACCATTGCTGCATCAACTCAAGATCTATCATCAAGGAAAGGTACTAACTCCATTATTTCATGTTCATACTTCATAACATTATCTATTCATTTTTTTTAGTTACCTAAAAGGGATTTGACCAAGGCAAACCCCCATGCCCTAACATCCAACATTTCTTTCTCTCTTTGTGTGATTTGTAGGTCTTGTTTGCAAGTTTGTCAAAGAAGAAGATTAGAAGTGTTATCATCAAAGTATCAAAGCCATTCAAGGTTTCAAAAACCCTAATTTGAGCTTGGAGAACATCTATAGGCCGAAAATAAAGTTTTTTGGTCTAAATACTTGGAAGAGAAAAAGTGTAGGTTGAGGTCCACATATTCCCCTTTCAAATCTTCTGAAAAGTGAAAAAGGACACTTCCCCTAGTTGTGGTGACTTAGTCCCACTATGCAAGGTTTTTGGAGATTTCTACGGATCTGAATACCCTTTTGGTTGAAATAGGCCTCTTGCAGTTTTCTAGAATTTTCCCCAAACTCAACTAAGTCGCCCAGTTTGGCACAAGTGTCCCACTAGGCTTAAATATCAGATTTTGTAGAATTTTTGGGACATCTACAAACTTCACTCCTATTGGAGTTGAGAAGATACAATACCACAGAAGCCCAAAAGATCTTTGCAAGGAAAAAACCTGTTACAAGGAGAAGCAAAGAGAAGCAACAAAGAAATGCTCAAGAATGTGGAGCAATGTATTCACCTGAAAATGTAAAATGAATAATGATACAAAAGATAGTTTTCAACTACATATAGATGAAAACCCTAAAAAGGAAAACCCTAGGCTTGCACAATAATAATTAATAAAGTAATTAATTGTATGCACCCTATCATTAGCAAATTGAAAAGAGGTAAAAGGGAACTTTACGTAATTAAACAAATATTTTTTAATTAATAAAGTAAATACCCAATTACTCTAACACCCCCCCTTAAGATAGACATAGGGAGAAGCTAAAACCTAGAAGAAACTACTGAAAGCAAAAGCAATGGGTCCCGGCAACAAGGCCAGATCAGGTACCCATGTACAAAATCAATGCAAACTAAATGAAATGGGGTAAAGGAGAAAACCCAGTGGGAACAAAACTCCTCCCCAAAATAGAATGCAAGGAAAGAATGCAATGCACTAATGAAAGAGGGATAGGAGGTGGATAACATGGTACCCCCCATAGACAACTTCTATCATATAAGTACATGTACAATGATCTCCATAGGAGAGATAGAAAGAGAGAAGAAGGCCCCCCCCACAATGAAGAAACTCCTGTCACAATGGTAGATGCCTGATGTAGAATCTAAAAAGAGATCCTGAAGCGGCAAATGATATTCCTCCCCTTGGGA